>CAKAOH010038006.1:0-15995 GCA_916701665.1 Sebastiscus tertius
GTAGTGCATCTCATTATTAAAGTTTGACAGCAAAGATGAAGGCAGAACTTGATTTTTGTCAACCAGTAAATTGATATAGCTGCATTCATGTGTACCTTGGGCATGTTGGATATGGCGATGTGGCGTGGCTCTCGTATAATCCGTATGGTGTAGTTGGCTTTGAAGGCGGGTTCATCGAAACAGGGGAAAGCTCCTCGAGCAAAGGTGGCTTCAAACTGCGTGGTAGCCAGAAACCTAATAATGCAAATAAATAATGGTGAAATAGAGGTTATATTATGTTTAACAGAGCATGCTGTGAGTAGATTAAAGGATAATTAAAGCTGCTATATGTAGTATTTTCAGAATCAATTTATCATTGACAAAGTTGTTGCACTTGTAAACAAATGACACCATCATTAACATTACTGATAGCCTCTGTCTCATACATGTGATATTAGTGGTAGTGCTGTTTCTCAAAATTAAGACTACATTTCCCATCAACCCCTGTGTTTCCAGTTGCATATTTGTCTGGACAAACAACATCACCACATCAGGCCACCAATTTCATGGCCACTCAGCCCGTTCTCATTCCCAGGGGGAGCAACAAGCAAACGGCTTTCATCCAATTCAGGAGACCGCTGTTCGTGTCTCATACATTTCACAATCACTTTATAATCAGCTGTTCGTTCGTGTCCCATGTTCACAACGTCAAGTCACATTTGCACTGTAAAAATTTAGTAATTTTAAGCACAATCATGTTATTTTTTCCTAAACCTAAGCAAGTGTTTTTCCTTAATTCACAACGTGTGGTTACTGCAAACGAAAAGTGATGCGGAGGGGTCTGACAAATCGTCAGTATGTGACGAGCTGGGATGAGAACATGTTGGGTCACTTATGGTCTTAATTTATTGTGTTTACATTTACATCTCAGATTAATGTGTTGCTGATTCGATGATGTTGAAATGCTATATACAGCTACTTTCAAAGAAACATAGAAGAAGTTATTACCGGACTTCTCCACTGCTGGTGCGGTAGGTGCTCTTGTAGAAACCATGGAAGCTGTCAGAGAAGTTGGCAGCGAATTGCAGCTGAACTTCATACCTCCTACCTTTGGTCAGCACCGAGTCTGACAGCAGAGCGATCTTTTGGAAACGAGGATACTCCAACACCCGGAGAGGCTTCAAACCTTCAGGTATAAGGAGCCACACGTTGGATATCTGCAGCTGCTTGGAGTGGAGGATGATGGTGCTGGTGTCTTCGTGCACGTCCAGCTGGATACGAACGACTCCGGTGAAGTCGAGGGTGGTCAGGTTGGGGTGGATGGTCAGGTCATAGTGGACGGGGGAGATGGTTTTAGGAAGTCTCATGCTGTTGATGGCGTCCTTGGCTTGACCCTGATCTGGTAGCTGAGCTCCTGATGAGGGAGGAAAGGGAAAGAACAGCAGCAGCAGGAGATGTACTGCTAACATGGTGACAATGAAAGCAGGATATCCTCACCTGCAATACACCAAAACATACAAATTATGTTCAAAGATACTACTAAACTGTAGAATAAATTGTCCAATAATTCAACTGTGCAAGTCATCAATACTACATTCATACTGTACTGTGCATTTCAAGAATTACTCTTATTTAATATAATAATATCCAGTACAATTAATTGATCCCACTTCTCAGGATTTTGTATATACTTATTTACACTGTGGTTATATATTGTATGTGTTTGATGCACATATTTGTACATATATCTTATATTTCCAATTTCTTATTCTTATTGTTATCATTTATTTATATTTCTCTACATATATTGTGCTATATATTGTAGCATTATGTACATAATTTACATGTTACATACTCTTTTACTTCTATTTTCTTAGATTTCTTTATGCTCATATATAAGAGCAACTGTAACATCACAATTATGCTGGACGGAACCTGCCAAAATAAAAAATGAATGAATGAATAAATAAATAAATAAATAAATATGTAATTAAATGTAGCAAAAGTAATATAATAAATGTATTTATAAATTAATTAATAAAATGGGACATAAATTCATATCTGTTTTAATTTGCTTCTTTATTTTATTTATCTTTGCATTAATTTTCTTATTCATTTACTCTTCTGTTTAATTTTCCCTTTTATTTATTTATGTATTATTATTTTTTTAAATGTATTCATTCGTTTTTTTATTTTTTGTTTATTTATTTATTTATGCATTTGTTTTTACATTTATTATTTATATATTTATTGAATTAATTTCAATAAAGTATTTCTGATTCTGATTAATAGTTTATCTTATTTCCCAAGGACATGTGGACACAGATAGACGAGTTCTTAGTGAACAACCAGGGGTCTCATTTATAACCGTTGCGTACGCACAAAACGGGGCCTGAAATGTGCGTACGCCACTTCCCACGCAACAGTTGTGATCTTTAAAAGCAAACTTGACGGGAGAATGTGCGCACCGGTACGGAAACTTTGACCCGTGCGTACGCACATTATGGAGGCACCGAGGTAGAGGAAACTGGAGACGCAGACGGTGAGCTGGTGAATTGAAGCCGGACTGTAGACATTAAATCTCATTATACGGATAATGATGCCTCTCACACATTTAACTTCACTTCATACTTATATCCACTTTATCATAAACATTTAAAACAACAGTGTTCTCTGTGCTAGTGATCCATAACTATTCCATAAGCACCTTACAAATGTAAAAGACTAACTCAAATCTCAAAGCAAATTCCGCTCAATATCTCATCAGCGCTGTCACCATCACAGTCCCTCCACCTCCGGAGCTCAGAGGAGAGGACCGGACTACCGACACTCACAGCAGCTGTGGAGCAGCTGTTGAAATCATCATCATCGGTTGTAGAAATCCAAGATTATATCAAATAGCATTAAAGAATGGCAGAACAGAGCGCCAATAGTTTTAATACGATCTTCTAATAGTGTGCAGATATCACCAAGTAAGTTTTCATAAAGTTGTTGTGTAAAATCGCTGCAGTGATGACATGACTTATTAATTTATTTATGGTTTATTAGATAGGGACAGATATAGTATAAATAGACAAAATGAAAACAGCTATCCGATGCAACTATCAGACTGTCTCCAGTGCGCCACCGCGGTGCGCCACTCTGCCTCCTCCAGTCACCTCCACCTGGCACACCTTCACCAGTATGGAGAGTGTAAATTAACAAAGTGTGTAAATGAAGCCAGTGACAGCTCTCACACAATCGTTACCCTCCATATCGTCATTATCATTATCAGTCCTAATCATAATGCAGGACAAGTTCGCCATAACAACTTAAAGGTCTCATATTATGCTCATTTCCAGGTCCATAGATGTATTTTAATGTTGCACTAGAACATGTTTACATGCTGCAATGTTCAAAAACCCCTTTATTCTTCTCATACTGTCAGCCTGAATATGCCTGCTCAGAGGCTCTGTTTGACAGAAGCTGATTCACAGCCTGTCTCCTCCCACTCTGCTCTGATTGGTCAGCGTTTTCTGTCAATCAAACGTCCTCAACAACACAGCGTCACTCTCCCCTGTGAGGGAGAAAGCTACCTGTAGGTCTGCAGGTAAAGGGAAGCAGCTAGGAAAAGTTTATAAAACCACTTTAAAGTTTATAAACCAGAAACTTCACCCAGCGCATGTTCCCGGAGGAATCTGATCAGAAATCGGCGACAAATGATGAACATCTGCGGTCCAGACTCCAGGTTCTCCTGATGGTTTCTCTCAGGTAAATAATGCTATTTACATCTCTGTTAGTTAGCTCAGTGTTTACATTCTGCATCAACTCTGTAAACCGTAAACATACACTCTGTTTTACGTCTGTCTTTACAGATCCATCTGTGAGAAATGACCGACAGAATCATCCCAGAGGAGAGCAGACAGCTGAGAGCAGACAGCTGAGAGCAGATAGCTTTGTTTACATGAGATACAGAGCTAATGCTACCGCTATGAGACGGTGTGTAAACACAGCGACCATCAGGGTGGGAAATAGAAGATGTGAAACAGTAGTCAGTTCATTATTTCTGGTAAAAGACACCTGATAAACGTAGTAAAGTAATCAGAGTAATGGTTATTAGTAGGAGTTGTCTCTGTGTTACCATGACTACAGACCACCGGAGCTTAGTTTACCGGAGCTTAGCTCACCGGAGCTGAAAGACTTTCTCCTGTACCATGTCAACATAACTGCAGGTGGGATGATTACAAATGCTGTGTATAATTAATATTGTCATCTGTCTACTCAAATAAAGTTTGACTGTGAAACAGAAATGTGTTGTTTTGCGTACAGTCACTATTTACCACCTGTACTCTTCTACATGCATGACATCAAATATATGTAATATATAAATATTAGCTGTTTAAACAGTGTAATTACATAGAGCCTTTGTGAAAGAACATGTTATAACTAGATGATGGGAGTACATGAAGCCTGTTCTGCTGGTTCTTGCAGACTATCAGTAGGAGCTACTTTGGTCTAGTTTGGTTGTATATTACACAGAGTGACGCGCTGTGGGGCGGGGTCAGCTAGCTGCGCGTTCTCTAGTTCCACCAACCCATGGCTTGCATTTTTCTAATGATGTCAGAAAAGAAGGAAAATCTGCAAAGTGATTTTCGACACCCATTTCCAGACAAACGGAGCAGGAAAAAAAGAGAGAGGATGGTCTTTTATGATACTATGGTGACCTGTAGACACACTGGGGACAGATATTGATGTTTAAAAGACATGGAAAAGTGCATTTTGCATAATAGGTGACCTTTAAATAAATAAATAAATAGTGTAAACCTATCAAACTTCCTTCTTCTAATGATATCCAGGTGGGGGATATTACTGATTGTCTTGATCATTTTAAGTGAATGGATCAGTCTGATTGCTATAAACATAAAAAAAACACAGCGGTGAGACTCGGAACATGCTGCATGGTGTTGGTGGATATACCGTCACTGTGAGGACTATGTGACGTGAATGAGAGAATCAGGAGGGAATGAGTGTTCAGAGACCTCCTCACCTACAAACACCTCCATCTCTGTGTCGGAAAAACTCCTTTTCTCTGTCTTCCTCTCGGGAGTCGCCGTGATTCACCGTAAAGATCCACAGATCAACAGGCTCATTCACATGCAGAAATATTCATGAGGTGCTTTGCATTGGTCATTTATGGTTGAATGTGGGCGTATAGTGGGCGGGATATGAAGCGGCTCAACGTGCACACATTTCCAGGTGGACTGTGATTTATAAAGGGAACATTGCGTGCAGGTGTGCGTACGCACAGTTTTATAAGTCTGATTTTTTTTTGCCGCATTGTGCATACGCACATTTTTAGTATGGATCCCACGCACTGTTTTATAAATGAGACCCCAGGACTTTATTGTCCATTGAAAGATTTAGCATCACATTTCTTAGGTGTCACATTCTTAATATGTATCTCACTTTTCTAAAAAAAAAAAAACCTCATAGCTGTAAAGTGAATCAAACTGCTGCTATGCAAACAAACACAGTGAATAAGAATAAGATAGTGACAACAAACAAACATGGCAGATGAGCTGGAAGGGCAAAACTTTTGATTTCACACAAAGTTTCCATTCATTTATGGTTGAAAAAAACCCTCCTATTTCATCAAAACTGATGCATTTTATCGACTATTATCTTACATTATTAACATTAATCATTTGTGTGATGTAACGTCAGCATATGTCAAAGAAAATGTCAACTTACCAATTGTCTTCTTGAGCACGCAATGTTTAGCACAATTAGCTGCTTCAAGACTGAACGTGTAAGAGATGCAGAAGGTGTGGCATGCTGGGAGAAACCAGAGGGAACGTCCTCTGTTGGTTAGTTAGATATCAGATCATTTAGTGACCTGCAGACTTTAAATTCAAGACAAGATGTGTTTTTTTATTATTATTATTATTTCAAGATGTCTTGTTTTCATGTCTGTCTAAAGAAGCCACAACAAGAGCTACCATATGTTACAGTAGGAAATAGAAGGAAACATCGACATGTGAACAGGAAGTTCTGTGTTATTATGATCTGTAATGATATATATTCACCACTAGATGGTAACATTTGCTTTTTATTAACAGTCTGTTTCTTTTGTCTTCCTGTAATTGTATGCCTGATAATAGTGGTCAATCATATTCATAATTGCAAATGGAAAACCAGTAAACCCTCCTTAATTTTCCTTAAATCCCAGTTTATTTCCTGTTGCAGTGGATGTGAATGTCATCAGCTGACAGGAAGTACACATTGACCCAAGCTGTTGCCTAGCAACGCAATTCTGTTGATTCCGTCAAAATGCACTAAAACGGAGCGTTTCAGACACAGAGTAAATACAGGTATATTCAGGCTGACAGTATGAGGAAAATAAAGGTTTTTTTTAACATTACAGCATGTAAACATGTTCTAGTAGAAAACATAAAATACAAGTATGAACCTGAAAATGAGTACGATATGGGGCCTTTAAGTTTACGTTATGACCCACTGTCAACCCCCTGAATGTCCAAATGTTTAACTGTTTATTTTTATTTAGTTTTTATTTAAATTTCTTTCCTTAACTGCATGTTTTTTTGTCTTATAATGCATATGTGTGTATCATCTGACTTGTGTTGTTGTTTCATATGCAAGCTAATGCTCCCTCCATGAGTCTGTAAATTAAAATAAAAAATTAAAAAACAGCGGTCCCTCAAATATAAATTAATTTGATGGAACTAACTGAAATTAACTGATCAAACTTCTTTTTGGTAGTGGGTTACACTGACAATCAACCTAAAATTACAGATGATTATATCATTATTAGTAGCATTTAAAGCAACTATAAAATTAAATAAATTGTCTTGGAGCACATGATCTTATCGTGTGTGCTATCATCACATAATATTGAACTGAGAAGAAGTCATATGCCACCCTAACAAAGATTGTGATCATGTGGCATTGGCATATAGAATGAAACACATTATGTCCTTCGACTCACAAGATCCATGAACAAATTTAGCAAATCAAATGATCTTAGTTCATGATTTATAAGCACACAGTCAAGACAGTCTTAGTTATGTTACATACTGTACTTGTCTGAAAAAGTTGAAACAAGAACATGTTGTTCAGTAATTGTATTTATGTGCTGACAGAAATGTGTTGTACATGAAACATCATTTGAACATAATATTTTTATTTGATTGTTTTAAGTTATTTTGTGTATTTTGTTATGTTTAAGTCACTAAACTAACTATTAATGTAATGGAGAACAGTCTTTATCATGTCAAACAATGACATTTTCAGCTGTTCAAAGTATTATGAAGCTAAGAAGAGGCACTTAAATTGTGAATATATTCCTTTTTTAGCAATGAATACAGTTTAAAACATGTCAAGCCTTTCATCCTGTACTTAATCCTTCGTAGAGGGCCACTTTTGCACCCAGAAGAAGTCCAGAAATCACTCTTAAAATCATAATCTCAGGTAAGAAACCGATAAGGATTTAAAGTTTAACGTCAAATCCAAATATTCATAGCACACTCACAGGACTCTCTCACACACACACACACACACGCACACACACACACACAAAGGGATAAAGTCCATCCCATCTGCAAATATTAATGAGTAAACTTTACAATGAGCATGTCTCTTTCTTATGGGAGGTCACTTCAGCAGCTGCACTGGTGTTGCGGTGATCATTTGAGACTCAGATGCGAGGATTTTCTCTTACATAAGCGTGGATTCATAAGCAACACCACAAACATTCCTGACTTTTGGAGAGAGCTCACTGTCTGGCTCAAGATTCAGGTCCAAAGAGGAGGAGAACTATCTTCTCAGAAGGTCTAATTCCAGGGAGGAGAATGATAAAGCAGGTGCTGATTGGGATTGTGTGTTGTGCCGCCGTACTGACTGCAGGCATCCTGATCGGCCACTATGGTATCGAAAAGAGCAGCAGTGGCACACCGTCCTGGATGAATGATGTGGCGAAGGATGTGGACGAGAGCCTCATTGAGAAGTTCTTGTCTGAGGTGGACAACATCCAGATTCAGGAAAACCTTCGGTGAGTTAAATTCAATTAATTATTCTTTTCATTTTGTAATTATTTGTTCAGGTGATACAAAGTTTTGAGAACTCCAAGTAAAAAAAAAGGAAAGTAAGAAAAAGAAGTGGATTATAAAAAGATTTCAAGCAGCATTTATCACATTGAAATGTCTCAGTCTATGAGGTCATGGGGTTCATTTAGAATCATATAATATATTCTTAAACAACAGCTCACTCAATCCCTTTGTGGTTTCCCCAAGGTAGCACTTTAAATTCCTCATGGCTTTTGACAGTAAATTATCCAAAACATTAACATTATCAAACTTTTCTTTATCCTCTTCTTCCTCCACAGGGAGTTAACCAAAGTGCCTCATATGGCCACCACAAAAGGAGACGAGGAGACAGTGGAGTTTATGCTAAAGAGATGGCAGGACCCCGAAACCGGTCTGGACCAGGCCTGGAAAGAGGAGTACATGGTCTACCTGTCCTTCCCGGATCCCAAGAACCCCAACAAGGTCACTGTAGGTGAGTCATGTTGAAATCAACGTGGGGACAGTCACGCCATCCCTCTACATTCAGCACGTATCCTTTACAGTTTCAGAAAGTTCAGGGATACAGGGGGATTAAGAGGTATCGGGGCTAAAACAGTGACTTCATAGAAACTGTTCAAATGGCATATTGCATTATAAGATGGAGTGAGTCAACAGGCTTTACTACGTGTGTTGTGCTGTATGGTTTTCTGCAGTAAAACTGGATTTTAAATGATCTATAACATCTGCAGGGTTTTTCCAGGGAAGCCAATTTATACATTATAAAATTTTGCTTGTTGTATGTTTCCCATGATGCTGCATCAAAATCAACTTTAGCTGGAAATAATAATTTTTACTCTCTGTGCTAGCAGACCATTCACCGTGAGTTGTTCATTTCAGTGAGCGCGTCTGATACTGTTCTGCACACTGCCAGAGAAAAAGAGAAGAATTATACTTCGGACCAAAATGATCCTGATGTGGTTCAGCCATACGCTGCATACTCCCCTGCTGGACAAGTGAAGGTAAAAACCTACCCCTTTGCATAATGTAATATTTTTAAGAAAAAGCCAAAGAAGGCGTTTCTTAACCTGTCTCGGAAACCGAATCTGTAGCCAAAAACTCACTTACTTAATATAGTAAAAGAAGAAGCATCCAGTGTTTTATTGCACAGATACCATATAACAGATAAAGCTATAGATTGTCTGTTGATGGGACTTCCTCTTTAAATGAGGTGTACATCATTTCAGGGAAGTAACTCACTGATACTATAAAAATCACATGATTGTCACATCCCTGTTTCACACAGCACGAGCCTCCTGGCAGAGGAGGGACAAGGGATATTTATCCTGATTTAAACAATCACAGTTAAGTGGTGGTGCAACAAAAGTAGATCTGGAGCTTGGAGGAAGGTTTAGTTCATGCATGTCTAAACAATGTTTAAACAAGGGAAAGAGGGAAAAGCACAAGAGAAAAATAATTTGGAATGATTGTTTTTTAGCAGTTTCATTTTTTTCAGATGCGACTTTGTGACTTGCAACTGCATTTCCTAAAAGATAATAAACCCTGAAGACTTTGTTTATCAAGTACTGATAACATCGCACTTTATAATGTAGACTGAGTTCATAAACCAACAAGAGCCCATCTGTTGAGAGTGATAAAGGCTGGTTGTTACTATCTGTGACCATCTCTATCAGTGAGGAGGAGGTCATAATAAGACTTGTAATGAAAGAGGAGGCAGTGATAAGGAATAAAATAAAGTCTTTTGTTAGTCAGTATTATATAACAGTCTTTCAGCATTTGAAATAACAGAACAAGAGTTTAGTGAAAGGGTTCACAGGGAGTTGTATGATTGGCTTTGTGAGAAGATTTGGGAAATCTGAATAAACATATCGTAGGCCTTATATCGTGGATACAGTATTTCTTTAAAATATTGCGTAGTTTATCTTCGCTCTGCCGAATCCCAAGGAGGATCTGAACTTGGGTCATGAAAAGTTCACCTAATCCTGGCGTCATTCACCATCACGTGTGTTACTTTTATTGGCCAATTGTTGATTTTTCTTATGGTTTTAGGGACGACTGGTGTACGCCAACCAGGGGAAACCAAGTGACTACCAGCTGTTGAACGAAAAAGTGGACCTGAGAGGAACCATCGCAATCACCAGATATGGCGGAGCGGGAAGAGCTGCTAAAGTGAGTAACTTATTATCCTTTTCGTGTTTGATTATGGTTTATAAAGATAAGTGGAGACAATCTGTCCAGACATCTGTGCCAAAAGTGGCATGCTAGTGAGCTTTGAGTGCTTTGCCAAGTGTCATCAATGTAGTCAACACCTCTGATCTTTAAATGACACCTTTTATTGAGATAGTAAAGGGTGTTGAGGACAGGAATTTACAGTCTAACCAATTTAACAAAACTCGCCTTGCTTGTATTTTTCATTACAGCAATGTGACCGTGAGAAATAATATCAAGTGAAAACAAATTTAAAAAATAACTTTGCATACTTTAATGTGTTCCACAATCAAGAAAATGTATGTCAGCAAGATTCAAAATGAGTTTCTGTATACAACCATCCATCCATTTTCATCCGCATATTTGGGGGCTGGGTCGCAGGGGCAGTAGGCTAAGCAAAGTGTTCTAGGCGTCCCTCTCTCCAGCAACATTTTTCAGTGGTTCCTGAAGGAACCCGAAGCGTTCCCAGGCCAGATGAGATATATAATCTCTCCAGCATGTTCTGGGTCTATCCCAGGCCCTCTTACCAGTTGGGGGTGCCCGGCAATCCTCTAGCTGGAGGTGCCCAGGAGGCATTCAGAGGCTGCCATGCAAGGTGCCAACCTGCCCATCAATATCTAATACAAATACTCATTCACACACCGATGACACAGCCTTCAGGAGCAATTTAAGGTTAAGTATCTTGCACAAGGACACTTCGACATGTGGACTGGAGGAGTTGAGGATCGAATCGCCGACCTCTGAGCCTCAGCCGCACCATCTGATCAGATGCCCGAACAACCTCAACTGGCCCCTTTCAGCATCGCCTCTACTCCAAGCTTCCTCCGGATATCTGAGCTCCTCATCCTATCTCTAAGGCTGAGCCAAGCCACCCTACGAAGGAAACTAATTTTGGTTGCTTGTATCTGCAATCTCATTCTTCCGGTCACTACCCAGATCTTGTGACTCACTCCCAACCCAGAGCGCGCACACCACTGTTTTCCAGCAAAGAACCATGGCCTCAGACTTGGAGGTACTGTCTCTCCTCCTGACCGCTTCACACTCGGCTGCAAACCACCCCAGTGAGTGCGGGAGGTTACGGTCCGATGTAGCCAACAGGACCACATCATCTGCAAAGAGCAGAAGCACAATTCTGAGGCCCCCGAATTGGACACTCTCCTCGGACACTGTGCCTTGAGACCCAATAAAACACATGTAGACTGCATGAGCATTATGCCATGACCCCTCCAACAGCCTTGCAAAGGGGCGGGTCCACTGTTCCACGGCTAGGATGGAAACTGCATTGCTCCTCCTGGATCAGAGGTTCGATAATTGGTCGGAGCCTGTGGTAAAGTGGTCGTTAATGAGGTGAGTGTGCAACGTAGATTGGTAGGTTGTCGAGAAGGAGGTGGGTATACTCTCCCTTTCTCCTCCAATGTTTTTAGGCTGATAGATGGGCAGAAAAAGAGGTGAGTATATCCCATATACCTGTGTATACACTACGCCACTGGTCGGAGCCTCCTTTCCATCATTTTGGTTTTAGCTTTCCCGAGGAGGCTGCCCTGTCAAATATTCAATTTGGTACAATTTCCCCATCAAGCTGCACACAGGCTAAGATAAAGGAAAAGAAAATTATTTATTCACTCACCGAGCGGCCGTTTCTGTTGGGATCCTGCCGAGCAAATTGTTGTGGAAAATTTCCTCTTAACAAAATATAAAACATGAACTTACAGAGAACATCTGCTTTTCGGAGTTTTATTGCATAAACAGGGTTCACATGCGCAAATGGCGGATTTCCCACCTCACGAACATCCCTTATTCTCACTCTTAGCACGTGTCTTTAATAAACACACGGTGTTTTGTCTGTCCCTTCAGACCCTTATGTCTACAGAGTCTCTCAGGATGTCTGCTGGGCTGAATCCCATAACTTTGCTTCTAATAACATTGGCACTTACACACTTTTTGTATGTAAAAATCTTTGCCAGCAAAGTAACTTTAGCTGTTGCACAAAAGAAAAGTAATCAAAGAATACCTCAAAACTGATCTTTTTTTATTGGAAGATTTCACATCGGTGTGGGTATACATGCAATCTTGGCCATGATCAAACTACCAAACGGTATTAAATCATACTTTAACTTAATCTCCAGTCTGTGAGCTGCAACATTAAAACACCTCTTGCATGCTATAACTTAACACTCTGAAAAGAAATATTCTTCACTTTAACTGCTTTTACTTTTTATGTCAGTCGCAACCATCTGCTGCCTTGATTTTTTTTGTGATCAGATTTTTTATTGATTACATAATACATACATACAGATAGAAACAACTTCACAGGACATATCCCAACATATCCCCGCCGCCCCACAGGACTACACCAACCATTCCTTACAAAGAGGTATCATAGCATATACATGAACATGTATACAAAACTGCTAAAAAAATGTTGGAAACACCATACCATACGATGTGGTACTGATCCATACTGGACCACCTCATGACAGCCACTCACGTGCAGAAGTGGTACCATACAACACACTAACTCCACCAAGGCAGTACCATGGCAAATCATCCACACAATGACCGATACCATGACCAAACCAAGAACACAGTCAGCCACCCATGACACATCTCTGCCAGGGTTTACATATTACTTACAGTAGCACCTTTATACTTACAACAGCACTTACTAAAACATTTACAATATTTTGTTTTGCACCATGAGTTCTTGTGACAGACTGTAAAGAATATCTAGAAAAGTAAGTAGCGACTGTTGTCTCTGCAAAGAATATGGAGCCTGTCAACGTAGAGCTATCATTTTTTTTGGCAGCTGATTATGGAATACTGTGAGTAAAACAGTACTATGAAGGGAAAAAAAACCCGAGGTTAGTTCAATAAAACTTGATGAATTGTTAAAAATGTACTACTTCATTACAATAAAATATTGTGACCTCATCTCAAAGGGGAATTGTAGACATTCAGTTACAGAGATGTAGTGATTGCAAAAGTGTATTTCATTCAGTTAGTGAACACGTCTCAACAGCAGTTTCACCTCGATGGTTTCTCCTGTGTATATTGATCCTCAGGTGTTTTTTCAAGTCCGTGATTTGAGATGAACTTTTCCTGCTGCATTTATGTAGTTCCTCACTTCCGTCAGTTCTTGTGTTTTCACCATGAACCCCAAGAGCTGAATTGTCTCTCGCATATTTTGCAAATACAGGACTACTTGTCTGTATGCAGTCTTATATGCCTTGCCAATTGAGACATTTCAAAGTATTCTTTCCCGCAAATCTTGCAAAGGTACGGCTTCTCCCCAGTGTGGGCTCTTCTAATGTGGGACAACAAGCCACGATTACGTCCAAAATCTTTTCCACATGTTTTGCATGTAAACGGCTTCTCACCTGTGTGTGTTCTCATGTGGCCTATCAAGTGGCTACTAAGTGCGAACGCTTTCCCACATGTTTCGCATGCAAACGGCTTCTCACCTGTGTGTGTTCTCATGTGGTTTATCAAGTGACTATTATATCGAAAATCTTTTCCACATGTTTCGCAAGAATACGGCTTCTCACCTGTGTGGGTTCTCATGTGGACGATCAGGTGACCACTGTATCGAAAATCTTTTCCACATGTTTTGCAAGTGTATGGCTTCTCACTTGTGTGGATTCTGATATGCGCCTTCAATGTTGATATCTGACTGAATCTTTTCGCACAGAAGCTGCAAGAATGTGGCTTCTCACCTGAGTGAGTTCTCAGGTGTATATACAAATAAGACCTAAACTTGAAAGCTTTCCCACATGTGTCACATTGGAAAAACGCGTTACCTGCCTGTGTATTCCGGTGAAACTTTAACAAGTTGGAGTTGTTTACATTGTTAGTGTGACTTTTGCTTTTGTGATGTCTTTTCTTTGGCTCTGCATTTGTAGTTGACTCTGTGTCGCCATGATTGCCTTCTTTCTGATCTTGGCTCTCAGCTACATGAGAGTTGTGAGAGAGGAGCTGGTGGTCACTGTTTGGTTCAGGGTCACTGTGATCACTTTCCTCATAAGCAGGAGTCAACATAAAGGTCTCAGTCTCCTCCTGCTTCACTTCAAGCTGCTCTTCCTCCTGACTGGTGCAGAGTTCCTCCTGTTCCTCTTTAATCTGTAGAGGCTCTGGGTCCTCTTGATCCAGACTGGAGTTCCTCTCCTGAATACAGAGCTGCTGATCAGCGAGATCCTCCTCCTCCTCCTCCTCCTTACAGACATGTTGCTGTGGGAGCTCTGGAGGAACAGAGAAATAATAAAAACATATTAGCAGGGATGGAAGAGCTTAACACATGTAAGTAAAATAGCAATAACAGTGTAAAAATACCCATGCATTGAAAACTTTAGTAAACGTTCCATATCACTGTCAGTAATTTATAGTATAAAACATGAAAGTACTCATGTACAGTGGTCCCCGTTAGTGTTATTTAGGTTATAATGTGTAAATAGCATTTTTGTAGAGATGTTCCAAAAGCAATTTTCCTTCCCGATTCCGATTCCGATACCAGAACTTGTCGTATCGGCCGATACCGAGAGCCAATACGATACCAGCGTGAAAAATATATATTGTTAATATTATTATTTAACAACTGTTTACTACTGACCATGTATGGATGTGAAATGAAAGTATCTTTTCACGCAGATCTTGAAAAAATACGGCTTCTCACCAATGTGGGCTCTTCTAATGTGGACCAACAAGTTACTACTACATCCAAAATCTTTTCCACATGTTTTGCAAGAATATGGCTTTTCACCTGTGTGGGTTCTTATGTGAGTTTTCAATTCTGATGCCCAACATAACCTTTTCCCACAGGTGTTGCATGTAAACGGCTTCTCGTTTGTGTGGATTCTCAAGTGAATGCTTTCCCACATGTATCACATGGACAACATTTTTTTAAATATATATGTGGATTATTCACATTTTAAATAAGTATTTGTGGTGTTTTTCTTATGTGTAATACTCCCTATACTGTTGTATTTTCTAAAGTACTGTAATATTACTGTGTTGGTAATAAAGTAAAAAGAAATCTCCTTAGGTTTAGGCAACAAGCCCAGTTAGGTTTAGCATAATATAATTGTCAAGTTATTGTTTAAATATGTGCAGTATCCCAACTTGAAAGAGATCGAAACATCCACTCGAAGATGTTTAACTGGAATCCACTCAATGACAAACAGCTTTTTCTTTTTCCCTCCTTTATTTTGTAGGTTGAGTTGAAAGTTCAGTTCATTTTGGAATTATTATTATTATAAACCATTAGTCATTAGGTGAAAAAAATATAGACATTATCACAAAATAAGTATAAATAAGAACAAATTCTCCGAAGACTCCGGAGGCAGTTGCAAGGTACCGACGGGCCCGAAGAGCTGCAGCCGCGGCCGTGGTGGAGGCAAAGCAGCGGGTGTGGGAGGAGTTCGGAGCAGCCATGGAGAAGGACTTCCGGTCGGCACCAAGGTGCTTCTGGAAAACCATCCGGCACCTCAGGAGGGGGAAACGGGGAACCATCCAAGCTGTGTACAGCAAGGATGGGACACTGTTGACCTCAACTGAGGAGGTCGTCGGGCGGTGGAAGGAGCACTTTGAGGAACTCCTGAATCCGATCAATACGCCCTCTATGGTAGAGGTAGAGTTGGAAGCTGATGGGGGACCATCGTCAATTTCCCTGGTGGAAGTCACTGAGGTAGTCAAACAACTCCACAGTGGCAAAGCCCCGGGGGTTGATGAGATCCGTCC
>CAKAOH010038007.1:10376-26470 GCA_916701665.1 Sebastiscus tertius
AATAAATCAAGTAAGAAGTAGGCTCATTTTCTCATAGACTTCTATACAATCAGACTTATTTTTGCAACCAGAGGAGTCGCCCCCTGCTGGCTGTTAGAGAGAATGCAGGTTTAAGGCACTTCAGCATTGGCTTCACTTTTCAGACCCGGATGTTGCCCACTGGTTGCTATAGGAGCACACATTGGCTCCAGACTTAACCAAAACCCACTGGCTTGGAGCCAAGAGGCTGTGAGAAGAATCTTTAGTTTCATAAATCAAAATAGGCTTTTCTATATTACATCTGCTAAAAGCTCATAGCGAGATGTATCTATTAACAAAATCATATTGCTGTAGTCACAACCACAATCTAATTTAGTAGTAAAACCTTAGATTTAAATAGACATCAATAAGAAGAGCATAAATATTTTTGGCTCTGCCGTTGTTGTACGTGGTCAGAATCTACTTCTTGCTGGCCACAAGCCTGTAACACACTCCTCTAAGAGGGTGATAATGTAAAGGATATAGCTTCCAGTTCAATACAAGTACGACCAAAGAGTATATATGAACACAGAGAAGTACATACATTGTACATGTAAACATGCAGACAAAGTGTGATAGCAAGGTGAGTGCCGGTTTCAGAAACCCTATGTCAGGCATTATTTGAGCTGAGGGCTATTTATAAAGCGAAGTAAAGAGGAAAAGCTGAAAAAAAAAACAATTGAAGTTGAAGCTATAAACAGGCAGAAAGAGTCAGGAGGTAATGTACTGTAAAAGATCCATGATGCTGAAATGGGTTTAGTGGATTTGCTAAAAATGTAGAATAAACCCATAATTACAAGTTGTGTGGGTCACCACTTAACAAATCTACTGTGACAGTTTTGAAGTCCTCAAACGTAGATACGATAATGTATGTTTCTGGACCATTTGCAGGATTTGTTGATACCTTGGGAAGACTCACATGACCCGCCAACTGGGTCCAATTCAGCTACACAATTTGGTTACAATTGAGGACGTATCAGATCACCCATTGGTTTGTGGACTGCCGTTTTGAAGCCTTGAGTTCGGCATTTTGGCCGTCGCCATGTTGGTTATTTGAAGTGACACAAGAAGGTGGAGCTAAGTACAACTGAGCGCTGAATAAGACATTTTTAGGCAACCAAAAAGATTATAATTAACTTTCATGAACAGACAACACTGTGAAAGGGTTAAAGTTCTAAGACGAAAACACGGACAACTCCCAGACCAGACAACGCAGTGCTTTATCGTCTATTTGACTCTAAATGGGACTATAATTTACTAAATGAACATCATGCTGTATTGAAGAGGACTTCCATCCATCCATCCATCCATCCATTCATTATCTGTTACCGCTTATCCTGTTCAGGGTCGCGTGGGGGCTGGAGTCAATCCCAGCTGACATTGGGTGAAGGCTGGGTACACCATGGACACGCTGGCATTCACACCTACGGGCAATTTAGAGTCAACAGTTAACTTGCATGAACTTTGGACTGTGGGAGGAAGCTGCAGAACCCGGAGAAAACCCACGCTAACACGGGGAGAACATGCAAACTCTGCACAGAAGGGCCCCAAGCCGGATTTGAACCTGCGACCCTCTTGCTGTGAGGTGACAGTGCTAACCAGAAAAAGAATGAATGAAAGTTTGAGGCACTTCAGCATTGGCTTCACTTTTCAGACCTCAAAGTTTCCCACTAGACAGAACCAGAGATTTCCTCTGCCTATCTCTTCCTTGTCAAAATCTGGCACCTACTTTACCCACAATGCATTCCTGTGTTTTATATTAGTAACGGCAAATGACGAGCAAGCTACAGAGGCCTAGTAACTTCGCCTCTTTCTAATTCCACAACCCCAGACTCTTTAAATGTTCAAACTTGTAGTTTTCAGACCAGCGGACGTTGATTTTTTATTAGATTGGTTCAACTCTCTCTGGAGTCACAAAAGGGTTTATTCAAGTCAAGTCAATTTATTTTTTATACAGCCCAATATCACAAATCACAAATTTATCTCAGGGGGCTTTACAATCTGTACAGCATACAACACCCTCCGTCCTTTATGACCCTCGCAGCGGATGAGGAAAAACTTACCTAAAAGAAAAAAGGAAAAAAATGGAAGAAACCTCAGGAAGAGAAACTGAGGAGGGATCCCTCTCCCAGGATGGACAGACATGCAATTCAACTTTTTGAAAATACAGTCAACACAGTCTCACTCCTGACTCGTCAAATACTGCAGCTTGGTTAGTGACCCTATAAACAGCATGACTTTACATGGACATTTTGCAAATCATGAGGACACATTTTAGCTTTTTCCCGTGTCATTTGTATACCACTGAAACATCCGCAGTTAGGTTTAGGCAAGAAAACCACTTTGTTATGTTTAGGAAAAACATGGTTGGGCTTAAAATAAACAATGTAACACAACTACGGTAAACACGTCACAAATGTCAATAAAGAACATTTGACAATCGTCATGTGACAAACTTCACTAACGTAACTTACAAAAAACAACAACAACAACAACAACAACAACAACAGTCTTGAACACGGGTCTCCTTGTTAAAAATCCGGTGTTTGTTGGATTTGGAAGTCACTAACTTTTACTGTAGCATTTATACACGCATACGTTTACATTGCAGTCAGTACAGGATACATAGAAAGGCATACGTATTGCACGCTTAATGTCTTGTGCATTATCGTGGCATTTATACGCCTTTTCGAGCGAACGGGCTGCTCCAAAATATGATGCTCTGGCTACCCCATGGCGTTACATACATAGCCTTTTCAAAATAAACTTCCACGTTCACAGGAAACGTACAGTTATGTAACTGGCGTTATAACAAGCCCGGTGCGTCCCATTCAGACGCTAAAGAGAGTGACTGTTGCCTAGACACACAACAGTGACTGAAAGCATATAACTCTGCAAACAACTCATGAGCTCAAATCAAAACTAAAAGACTAGATCAAGGTCTGCCGTGTAACATTTTCTCATTCTCATTTAGTATTGTCATGTCATACTGCATGGGGCAGTGGTTGCACACAATCAACACAATATATATTCATGAATGTGTGTAGGTTTTAAAAGAGGCACCAGGCAATTTGCAAGTTGATGACTCCTGAAATCCTGCGAGGTGATGTCAGTAAACTCATAATGGTACTCAGCTACAGCAGCCTGACCGGTCACTGATGATTTACTGAATACCAAAAATACCAAAGGGAGGAGAGATATTCAGTTCAGCTTTCTTGGGAAGGAGTGCTCACTCGCCATTTAGGAGTCAGGACTGTTTCAATTTGTCACTTCCTGCTGGCTCAGAGCATTTCCCAACAGAGTCCATACCCAGCAGAGGAATTTAATTTGGGTAAATAGGGCAAATCTACTGGGTCTCCATTAGTGGAGATGAGACGCATTTGTCTGCTGAATCTCACCTTTTGGATTATAGGATGGGGCTATTTTCACATAAATGACTGGCCTACTGCAGCTCTAACCACACCTTACGTCATATTTCATTTTTCAGCATCTAAAGCTTTTATATTTGGGAGCTACACATTGCATTCAGAGGCCATCTGTTTCGAAAGTGATTGTTTGCACGTCCCATCCATTTGTTCCGTCCGTCAATCATCATCCGCGTTGTCTCCACCTGACTGTGGCGTGTCCTCGTGTCCTTTTTCCATCAAAGCCTGTATGCCTCTGTTTCCACTTGCAGCTCTATCAATCTGTACCCGTCTGTTTGGAAAAATAAACACGAGCGCGCACACACACACGAGCGCACAGGTACACACTTGCTTGCACAGTGTCTTCATTATTATTTCTGGAAACTTCAGCGTGATTCCTGACTCCCGACCACTGTTACCTTCAGAGCAGTTCATTTGAAGTACAGCAGGAAGTGAGAGTGATAGCACGGCACTGGGGACTACTGCCGCTGCCGCTGACACTGTGTGCTACCTGATAGTAAACCAGAGAGAGAAAAAAAGAAGGGCAGAGAGACAGAGGGAGAGAAGTCATAAAGCGGAGGAGAAAAAGGGAGTGAGTATTCATGTGATGCAAAAGCCCCAGTCACTCGGGATTAGCGTTACCTTGGGACGTCCACTGATTTGTAAAAGTCTGCAAGGTGCTCGGATGGGGAGGTGCGCGTTTTAGGGAGTGGGATTTTAAAGGAGTTTGACTTTTACAAACTTTAACTTTAAGGCAATTTGTTAGCGGGGGTGCCAATACAAAAAAAAAACGCAGGGTCATTCAGCAAAACAGTTGAACCTGGTTCAACCGCAATCGCTCGACCGCAGCGTTATTCAGGCAAGGTGATGCAGTGGCCAATCGAATGCATGCAGACCCACAAATCCTGTCTCAGAGTATTAGAAACTGCTGTGCAGTGATTTGGAGTCTGCAAAGCCTTTAAACCCATGGATCTATTACTCAAACTGGACTTCCTGGAATGTATTTCATGTCTCACTGGTACCTAGTAACATGTTAACTAACTAAGAACTTATCTAAATGTGTAATTTATGCACTGATTTTGCCAGTTCATAAAAAACACCATAGACAATGAATTGTGACTCAGAATGTTGTTTTTCTTTTTTTATAGACTTAAGGCGTATTCACATTACAGCAGACTTCAGGGGTCTTGCGCGCACGTTTGTTGGTGCAGTATTTACCACTCAGAGTCCAGAAATCCCCGTGTCATAGGACACCACCTTAGCCCCTTAAAACTCCAACAGCCCGCCGGCGGACCCAGCCACTATTCTGTCTTTCAGAGGTTGTAGCGGGTTGAGTTTTCAAGAAGTGGGTATACTGATATCATGTGAAACTAGTAAACCTAAGGAATCATTGGTACCAACAATGTTGTGCTAACTTGTCGGGTAGAACGCTACATAACGCAACAAAGGTAGGCTAAATTTTTGCGAAGAACAACTAGCATGGTGATTTTCAAAGGGTGTCCCTTGACCTCTGACCTCAAGATATGTTACTGAAAATGGGTTCTATGGGTACCCACAAGTCTCCCCTTTACAGACATGCCCACTTTATAATAATCCCACGCAGTTTGGGGCAAAAACCATGCAGTTTCTTGCATGCAGTACAAATATTTGCCTATACTAAAATGGCGTATCTAAATGTGTAATTTATGCAGTGATTTTGCCAGTACATTCAGAAAAAAACACTAATTGTTGAAACATAGAGTCTTCATATCTACTGTTCTGCATGGTTTGCAAGCGCACATTGTCATTGTCTCAGCGCACATGAAAAACAAGCAAAGGCAATAATGAGTAAGTGAGACAAAGAACATCCAGAGGTTGAAGATCCTTAGTGATGATGGCTTACAGAATACAAATCCAACAAGCAAAAACTTTTCAATGTAAATCTTTTCTTTACCCTCCTAGATGGTTTATTTCACTCTCCTGACAAGAAACAAAAGATCGAGCATTATGTTTTGTATATGTTTTGCTGCAAACTTCAACTACTCAATCAAAAAGTGACACGCTGCTCTAGACAATTGTGACAGCATGTCTCAAAATCCTTTGTAAATACATTTCATGAAACGGAGATGTTGGAGGGTCATTGGAGGGTTATTCACTACATAAGGACGCCCACAGAGTACTAGCCTCATTTGAATAAACCTTAAGAGAAATGTATAAAGAAGGAGGGAAAATGAAAGAGAAAAAAGTAAGGTTATTCCACTAGAAAATCCATGTTCATACAGGAATAGCATTGCCTGCGTATCTTCTGTGATTTGTAATTGTTACGGAGATTAGAGATTACAATACTTTAAGTAATCCTCCAAGATGAAAAAAAAAAAAAAAACAGTACTCGGCCTACCATATATTTCTAAAGTGAAGAAAATAATAAGCTCTGCTCCCAGTTGGAGGTTATGATTCTGCCCTACTTGTTTATTTGTAAGGATACATCGAAATGTCAGAAATAAATATAGAATACTTTGTGGAAAGATAAGTCAAAGAAACAAAGATCTACAACAAGATAATACATTGTTCCCATAATAACAGGATTGTGTGATGATAAAAACCTTGTTTGCACAATAGGAGTGGGCAGAGCGATACCTTAAATATCAATACTATTGATACTAAATCTTGTTGCTAAGGTCATCCATAAAAACAACAACAACAAAAAGATCTATCTCATGTTTGATCACATTCTGGGCATGGGCATAGCAACAAGCTTGTACTTCAGAGAATATGGAGAGTAGTGCAGTGCCTGTTCAGAACGGGCCGATTGCTTGGCTCGAGGTATTGCTGCTTGCAGCGTTGTTGGGGGGGGGGGCGTGCCCGTTCGGAGCCGTGCCCTTTGGAGCACGTGGCCGTTTGAAACGTGTGCCCATTCAGAGCAGGCCGATTGCTTGGCCCTGAGAAGTGCTACTTGCAGCAGTAGGCTCGTTCGAGAAGAGCCGCGCCTCACCTGGAAAGTAGACGAGCTCAGGCGGTAGCAGCAGGGAGCGGTGACAAAAAGCTACCTCCAGCCTCAAAGACTGCAACCACAGACAACAAACTATCACAAATTATTATAAACAAATATTTTTCTTTAAAACATAACTGTCTTTAACATCCACCTGTGTAAATTTGTAAATATGTACATTTGTAAATTAAAGGCAGGGTTGACGATGTTATCGAGTATACACCATTTGTTATATTGGTTGAAATGGTCTTTACACCTCGACTGCGATCGCTTACTGATGAGCTCTGAAAAGGACCGAAGAAGAGCCGTCATCCGTAGCTGCCGTAATCCTGTAAAAACGTCTACCAATCACTGCTTCGAGGTCCGCTTGGAAAGAACCAATCAGATGCCTCCCTGCCTTCCTGCTCAGCGTGCACCAGCCTGAACTCAAAGCGCATCGCCACACGTTTACTGGAGAATGGAAGAGAAAACTCAGCCTTGCAGTAGCACTGTCGCGGTTACTTGTCATGAGGTAGCGTTGTTGAGGTTCTCTCTCCGCTCTGTGTCCGTGAAGTAGTTACGATGCGGCGGTGCTCGTGCATGTGTGTGGGGGGTGCGTTGCCTTGTAGCTCCTGAGGCGATGCTACTTTCAAATGATGCTAGCTTTCCAACATTGTCGACCCTATCTTTAAGCGCTGCTATTACTGTTTCTATATTTTTATTCTGCTGCTATTATTATCACTGATTTTATTTATTTATTTGTTTATTTTAATCTCAACTACAATGAGTAAAATGTCATTGTACCTGAGCATAATCACAATAAAGATCATTCTGATTCTGATCATTTAGGATTTCTTGGGCTGTATATACAGAACCATGAAACATTATAGCCACTTGGCCAATAAGATCTACTGCTGATAGTGGTAATTTGCTAAAATGCTTAAAGCCATAATCTCAACAGGTCCATGTCCGATATCAAATTGAAATGTGTGTTTCCTGATGTGAAAAAAAAGTTGTTATGAAGAAAAGTAATAACTTTTGCTTGATATTTTTGGTTCATTTTAGATTGACATGTCATTTTCTATTTCAGGTACTCAGCTCTTTATCTTTCAATAGTAGGTGAGGAAGAGGTTGGCCTTTTTGAAGTTGTATCCTTGGCAGTGAATGCGGTGCAATTTTGCATTTGGGGTCGATTCTATTATTTCACAAGGTCGCCAAATTGCACGAGTCATATTGAAATCGAGATTACAGGAGCGTGGATGGGAAGGACAAAAAAAGAAGAGAACGTTTAGATAAAGACAATGGAGAGAGATGACGTAAAGTGGTAAAATTAGACAGGAGAGAGGAGAAAACAGGAGAAGGAACAGTCTCTCCTCACCTGCCGCAGCATCTGTGCCCTGTCAAAGCTGCTTGACTTACTATAATATGCACACACACACACACACACACACACACACCTTTCCAAACTGTATGTAAAAGCGAGGGAAACAATGGAGAGATTTACACACACCGACACACATATACACAATGCTGTGCTGTCATGTATGATAAATGTCTGTTTCTGCAGCCTCTGTGACCCACTTGAAGAGGATCCCTTCCACTGCGTCGACTGGCACTAACTCACCGAAACATATCACCCATACACCTCCGTTCCCTCCTCTTCTGTTGCCTCTCTCTTCTCCTCCTACTCATCCCTCTGTTCTCCATGTACTGTATCTGCCGGATCTGATTCACTGAAAGTGAAACCCCTCCTTCCACTTTGCTTTTGGCAGTTTTCCCTCCCTCCATCATCAGTTCTCCGAACGTCAGTCCATTTTATGTCTCCCCCTCCCTTTTTCAACCCTGCATCCTTACAGTATGTCTACCATACCGAGTTAGCTCGTAGGAAGAAATTTTGACTATTATCATTGTATTTCCCCATACAATAATATCCATACAGCAAAACATACTTTCTCTATAGGAAAGCCAATTCCGTACATCTATAAACTGAATCATATTGCCTCGTCAGCTCCACATGCCTGCCTCTTTCTGCAGTCTCTCTCACTCTGTCCTGTCTTCCTTTCATCCTTGTTGATATCAGCTGGGGCAAATACACTAAAAATATCCTAAAAATATCCATCTTCAGGTCTCATCCAGCCATCCTCAGCTGGTGGTAACTCACTGATATCTCTTTTATATACACACCTCCTCTGCTCTGCAACGTGTTGGCTTATACTCCCACTCATTTTTTATCCATCCAGCACTGCATTCGTCCACATTATCTCCATCCCTCCTCCTTGCCTCCCTTCACTGAAACTAAAATCCTTCCCTAAATCACCTCTGCCCCTCCCATGTTGCCTCTCCATCCATCTCTCTCAGTCTGTAGGACTTTAGGCCAAAACACAACCCCCCTTGTTTCAGTTATCATGATTGTTTACATCGTTACTGGCCACAGCTCTTGTGTGTGTGACCGCGCCTGACTTTGACTGGAACTTTCTAGTAGAGCATATACCAATTCCGATACCTGAACTTGCGGTATCGGCCGATACCGGGTACTGATCCGATACTAGCGTGAAAATATATATAGTTGTTACTATTATTATTATTAATATTATTTAACAGCTGTATTTGCAACCTGGCAAACTGTACCTCCGCTCCAAATTCTCCATTAAAGCTGCAGTAGGCAACATTTTTTTAACATCATTGGGCAAAAAATCCATAATAACCTTGCAGCATGTTGTAATTCAAGTGTTCTGAGAGAAAACTAGACTTCTGCACCTCCTCATGGCTCTGTTTTCAGGCTTTAAAAAATCTAGTCTGTGACGGGAGACTTTGACCAATCACAGGTAATTTCAGAGAGAGAGCGTTCCTATTGGCTGTGCTCTGACTGGTGGGCGGTGCTTGGTATTATCAAAGAGATCTCAACATGGCTGCCACAAACGTTCTCATTTTACAGCTAAACAGTACACTACAAGATGTTTTTGAAAACATTTGGGGTGAGAAATAGGCATTATAGTAACAGAATATTGATTCATATTTGATCAGCACTGCCTAGTTTGACCGTTTGGTCGGAGTTCGCGAGTGATTGACAGCTACTCAGAGACGGCAGCTGGAAGGCAGACTCCAGATCAGCTCTTCTTATCTTGTAGGTGCCATTAGGAGCACCAGAGGAGAGCTCAGTTTTAAAGCTATAGTGAAGCTACTGGTACCATACGAAACTAGAAAACACAAGGAATCCATTGCTACGTCATACTAGCTTGTCGCGAAGGAGGCTGAACAAGGTTTCAAACTTGTGCTAAATTTTGGTGAGGAAAAACTGTCACGGTCATTTTCGAAGGGATCCCTTGACCTCTGACCTCCAGATATGTGAATGAAAATGGGTTCTATGGGTACCCACGAGTCTCCCCTTTACAGACATGCCCACTTTATGATAATCACATGCAGTTTGGGGCAAGTCATAGTCAAGTCAGCACACTGACACACTGACAGCTGTTGTTGCCCGTTGGGCTGCAGTTTGCCATGTTATAATTTCAGCATATTTTTTATGCTAATGCAGTACTTGTGAGGGTTTCTGGACAATATTTGTGTTGTTAATTGATTTCCAATAATAATTCTAAACATACATTTGCATAAAGTAAGCATATTTGTCCACTCCCATGTTGATGAGAGTATTAAATACTTGACAAATCTCCCTTTAAGGTACATTTTGAACAGATAAAAAAAATATGCAATTCATTTTCGATTAACTCTCGACAATCATTAAATATTTTAATTGACAGCCCTCATTTATAGTAAAGCAGTTAAAAAGAAGCACCAGATAGAGGATAAAGTCTCAGAGCGTGCATTTCATAGTCCAAACACTGCAATACTTCCTGTCTTTTTCTCTCATCAAGTAGTATAACAGCGGTTACATAGTGCCACCTACTGGCCTGGAATAGGATTAGCTTTCAGAACACAACACACTCTGGACAGGTTGCTAGTCTAACACAAGCAACAGAATATATTAACCTTTCTCCTCCGATCATTCAGTGTACTGTAGCCCTCTCTGTCTGTAATGTATCCGTCCATCCTTGTTGCAGGAGCAAGTAAAGCTAAACTTTCAGCTTCACCTCTCCTTCATTCCCTCCTTCCCTCTTTCATTCAACCTTCTCCTCACTCCAACTGAGCAGGAGGGCCTGCATGCGTTTCTGCTCCATCTCACCATCCACACATCATCCTTCCTCTTCTTGTTCACTCTACTTTCAAAATTTTCTTTAATCTTTTACTTATCAAGGCTCTGATGTATTTCCTTCTCTCTCTGCTCGGACTCACAAAAAGCTGCCCTGATGACTGATTTCCCTACTTTACTTCCACAAACTCCCTGCCATCCCTCTTTCTGCATGTTCCTTCTCCTTCTTCCTCACTACCCAAGCTCCATTCTTTAACTTCTGGTCCTCTTTCCTACCCTATACTTCTTTTAAGTCATTCCTCTCTCCTCCTTCGGCATTAGATTTCCCCATGCTTCCCTCCTTCCTTCTCTTCCCTTTACTTTTTGCTGTTGCATCCTTTCCCTTCCTTTCTTCCCGCTTTAGTTTTCATTCCTCACCTTGTCCCATACTCCATACTAGGGACGCACTGATACCGATACTGGATCTGATATCGGTGACAATGGTGACAATTTATTCTATGTTTATATACTATGTACATTATATACGTAATACAATCTAGTGTATAATATATAATACGTTATATATAAGTTTTGACCAATTTGTAACTGCATTAAAAGGTTTACACTTGAATTGTAATTCCTGTTAATTTTGAAGATGTTGCTGGTGTACGATTTATTATTTGTTTTACAAAGTTAAGAAATCAATGTTTAAGTGAAGCCAGATGTTTTCTTACACATAAAATAATGATCCCAGTCACTAGGCGTACAGCTTATTAATTAAACACTGGTATCAGCCGATGTCCAGGTATCGCTATCGGCATAGGGACTGAAAAAGTTGGATCGGTGCATCCTTATCCCATACCCTAATTTATCCTTCCTTTTACCAAATGTACTCGTTCCTTTGCAGTCCCCCTCCCTCCCTTCCTACTTTCTTCATTTCTTTCAAACCCCACTTTCCTAAAATCACTCCCCCTTCACATGTTTCCATAATCTCACCTTCCATTCCACACTATCCTTTCCTTACCAGTTCTCTCTTACCTTACATCCCTCTTTCCTACTCTCACAATCTCTCTCTTGCTGCTGTCTCTTTTCCTAACCACCTCTCTCCTCTCTCTCTCTCTGCTAGAACTGTATCAGTAATACAGTATGTACCCTGCGTTCTGACTCTCCTAGTCCCTTCCTCTCCCTCCATACTAACCCTCCCCTCTCTATTTTTTAGCTGCATTCATTTCTTTTTACTCAGCTGGGAATGCTGGAGATAATTCACTGAGCAATACACCCTCCCATACGCACACACACATACACATACACATACACTCTTACCTTGCAGTGTATGCTTTGTACAGTGCTCATTCTCTGCTTGGTCTATTCTTGTTCCACCTTTCCCTTTTTGCTGTATTACTGTGTTACTCTCCTGCTCTCCTGTTCTCTCCACCAATCCCTCCCATCCCCTTATTAGCTTCACGTTTCCCGTTTGCTTGCACTCTTACTTCACTCTTTGCTCCTGCCTTCTCACAGTCTCCATACCTGGCTCTGCCTGTCTTTCTCTCGTCTCTCTGCTGGGCCTGCAGTGTTTTTTTATCCTCTCTTCCTGAACCCCCACCCCTCCCCCCCCTCACTCCTTTGCCCTGTCTTTGCATTTTATCATCTCTCAGAGCATCCTGTGTATCTCCTCTCCCTCCCTCTGTTTTTGAAATCCATTCGTTCCTCTGTGCTCTCCTCCCCGCATCTCTCCAACATGTCCTGCCATCCCCGTCCTGTTCTCACCGTGTTGCCTCTACTGAGGATTAAATTGAAAAATAATCAGAATGCCGAAGGGGTGATGCATACCCACACATGCTTTGCACACACATACACAAACAGAAGCATGGTGTTGAGAGCAGCTCAAGCAAGCTAATGATTGGGGGTCAAACAGTTGGACAATGCTGCCATCTGCTGGATATTTATTGGAACATCATACCTGTTAATCTGCCTTTTTTAATTTCAAGTCATTTTGACAGGTCACAGCAGGAAAAGCAAGCACAGATGAAATTGATGACATTAACAATTCTTAGTTGACTAACACCGATACGATTTTGATGAATTTCTCTACAAAGAATTACACAAAAGCACCACTTTAAATCTTGTGTTTACCAGAGATGTGCTCATAAATTCCTTAGGAATAAGTCATTCAGCATGTAAAAGCATAAAAAAATTACAAATTGACTAAAGAAATCTTAGTCATCTCACACACATACCCTCCTTTTCCACACAGTTCTACTACAATATTCATACTCTCTGCTCGTGGCAGGACCCCTGACCAATACTGCCTTGGTGTGTGTGTACACCTATAAGCACTATGACTGTTAAAGGCAGGGTGGGCGATCTTGAGAAACTAGCATGAGTAGTACGACTACTCCAAAAATCCCTAAACCTGGCAAGAAAGTCATCAAGTCAGCAACACTGTCAGTCCGTCACCTCAGGTCCCCCTCCAAAGCCACTGCCCCACAATTATCATTATGAACATAAACATATCAAAATGAACTTGATCAGCGAACACAGCTATTGTTAGCACTCACAGCCGTCAGCTAACAGCTTGTGAAAGACTTAGGTGACGTGCAATGAGTGCACAGGGAGAGCAGGCAGGCTGGAAGGCCGTACAATCATTACATCCGGCCACAGATACCAGATTTTTTTCTTTCTTTGTCAGAGCATTTGATTCGCCCTGCCTTTAATGATCCATCCGAAACTTGAAAATAAATTCATTTATACATTTCTTCTCCTGTTGTCTCTCTCAACTGCTTTGACATTGTGAAGTCTTCCAGTTGAATGAGGGTTTAAGAACAATAATCTCAAAATGACATAATATTTAACATGCTTGCACAGACAAAATAGTGACTTAGCAAACAAATCAATACATTGCCTTTGATCGCCGCAATGTGCTGGCTATCTAAAATTTTGGAAAATTTGGATTTATCTCTACATATTTTCCTCCCACAACGCACCACAACTCACAAGCTGGTGTAGGGATTTGGCATGAACAGGTTTGGTTATTAGCAAATTAATTAATAAATAATAATATAATTATTAGTATTAATAAGAATTATCAATAACCATTAATAATAAACAGGGCACCACCCTGGAATCAGGGACCAATAACCAAAACGTTAATATAGTCTCATTAAAGATACTATCAATTTGGAATGTTGATTAATAATTAAATTAATAACTATAACCAAAATAGATAGCAAAGGTTGAAGGATATCAGAGTTCTTGACATAGCAGAGGTTGGCATTATTCACTCTTGTACAACATTAAATAGACCAGCATATACAGTATATTCCACAATAATTTATTTACAAGACAATAAAAGGTATAAAACACAATATTAATCTAACTAAATAACTAAACTAAACAAACCAAACAAAGTGTGTAAGCATGTGTGTGTGTGTGTGTGTGTGTGTGTGTGAGAGAGAGAGAGAGGGAGAGAAACAAGATGGCTTCTTGTCTCAAGATGTCTGCCTACAGACAAAAGGGGGCGAGCACTGTAAAACTACAAAGATGGCGGGATCAAAGATGGCCGCCAACATGTCACCACATGGCCTCTTTGTTCTTTGGAACACATGTGCTCAGGAAGGACACAGAGGGAGTTGATGTGGGGGTTAAGATTATCTGAAGATGTATGTTTATGTTTAACTAATTCACAGTTTATGTATGTGATCTTAATGGGTGTCAGATAATGCGGTGGGTTAGAAAAGATGGTTAGTTTGCATGCAAGACCTTGTCTATGTGAAGCATAAACTAACACATCAGATGTGGCGAAGCCAGCTACCTGAATATTATAACTACAAATAATATCACAACCGTCAAACTCAATGAATAACATTAAACCAAATCAGTACAAGTACATTCTAGAAATCAAAGTTGAACAGTCTTGCTCAGCAATGTGCAATTGCTACTGCAAAGGTAAGCCCAGTACGTTACCAATCCATGGAAGAAAAGGGTTTGTAATTCCATGTGTTGAAGTTGTGGTTCTAAGTCAAAGATGTTGTCTTTGCTGTGCTCAAATCCAGTTGTGCAGATTGGAGGAAGCTGATCGCTCCAATACTTCTTCCCAGCAGCTTGATAGTTTGGTGCTAACTTCCTTGCGGTTGTTGCTTGAAGTTAGTAGGTAAAATAGCAGGCTCTTGCGTCTTCTGCCTTAGAGGTTCCTTGTGTACCTATGGCTGTTTCCTAACAGGCCATAGATCAGAGAGCAGACCTGCTTCTGGTCTGGAGAGCAGCAGCTCACCTCCACAGGTCAGGAGGTGAGAAGAAAGGGCAGAAAGAGGAGGAACAAAGACATTCCTCTGGTTTTGTCCTGGGCGAATTTCACAAATATGTGTGGATGCTACAGCAGCCAATGGCTACTGAGCTGAGTCCACAGTCAATGGCTGCATGACTCAAGGATCCTGAGAAGCATAGTTCATTGTCTTTGCCACCAGTAATGGTGGGTCCCTACACTGGTTATCACTAAATGAGTAGATGTGATGAGCAAATGTACCGCCATTTGTGCCAGTTTTAGTTTCACAGCACTTACCATGCTAAAGTTAATTTCTTTGGCATTGGTCTAACAAATATTTCTCAGAGGTAGAGTAGTTGTTTTGGACGCAGAAACAATCTCCAGGATTCATGATGACCGTCTAGAGCAGGGGTCTACAACCTGCGGCTCCGGAGCTACATACGGCTCTTTAGCCCCTCTCCAGTGGCTCACTGTGGATTTTTAAAAATGGAAATGAATAGCTGTTTTTTGTTTACATTTTCATTTTTAATTATCATTGTGGTAGGTCTATGGTACAATGGAGTATTAGGGCCACATTGAGGAAAAAAAATAAATCTGAGATTTCAAGAATAAAGTCATAATATTATAAAGTAGTGTTATTTTCTTTTTTTCTCGTAAAGTTATGACTTTATTCTCGTAATATTAAGATTTTTTTTTCTCGTAAAGTTATGACTTCATTCCCATACTATTCCGACGTATTTTTCTCCTCTGTTGTGCCATAAGATCATTTCTGTAATCATACTTTAATTTCAAGACAAAGATATTGTAGGGAAAACACGATACAGAATATATACAACCAATATGAATGTTTCCTTGTTAAATAGATTTCTTTTTTGAAAGGCAGGGTCTTCACATACTTCCTTGCATACATACTTCCTTGCACAAGCACATTTGCAATAATGTTTGAGTTCACACATTTCACACGTAGGTTTTGCTGCTTGTGGCCTCTGACAGGAAATTATGGTCAACGAGACAACTGACACATACAAGGTGGTGGCTCCAGAGTTTGATTCTCACACTGTGGTGCAGCAGTTGCGGTCGTATTAACTTTTATTGTGGAGTCCTTTATGGGGCTCAAAACCACCCCACCATTAGACAATAACTTGACAAATATTGAGTTGGCTGTCTGAACTACCAGAGTGGTTCTTTAAGTCAATCAAGAGATTTGTTTACCAGTCGGCTCAGAACCTTTCACGTAGAAGAGGTTGCATCTCTTATCACAAACTGGAAGGATAGTGATGTCACTGGTCACATTCAGGTAAACTATCATATCATCCAAAAGGATAAACACTTCTTCCA
>CAKAOH010038008.1:0-45541 GCA_916701665.1 Sebastiscus tertius
TATATATATTCATACGAATATATATATATATATATATATATATTCATACGAATATATATATATATATATATATATTCATACAGATACATAAACTAAATATAAATAATTTAAATACATATCTTACTTCCACAAGGTGATTATCTGGACCATACAGGTCCTTGTCCAACTCAATCACCAGAGACTTGAAGAAAGAGGAGAACTTCCGCTTCTGTTTGGTGGCTTCATACTTGGACACGGCCGTCTGCAAAGCAAATGTTACAGTTATTAGAAATATGAACAATAACAATATCTGCATAAAATTGGTGTTTTTACATAAGTTTAATTTCTTCATAGTCTTTGCTCAATGTAGCCCAACAAAAGACATTTAAAATTTGGTTGGTTATATTAGCAGTGTTCTGTAATAAATTTAAACTACTGTTAAAGCAGTTTAAGTCTTAATTAAATACTATACACACAAAAACAATATATTTCAATCGTGAAACTTACATCTTCCAGCAGACGCCCCTCGACACGTAGCTCCCATGATGCAACTGTGCCTTCTCCATCCTCAGCATCTGGCTTTGCGGGGTTAAAGGTGTTTGATATGAAGATCCGAAGCTTTCTCTTTTGCTGGAAAAAAAGAATCAATCAAAAGAAACTTTAAATTGATGTGCTATCACTCACACAACACTGACTTGATATCTACACTGATAATCAGTGCATGTCCACAAACTTCTAAACACAACTACCCCTTAAAATCCCACGAGTCAAGTTCTGTTTCATTCGATTAAGTAAATTTGACTCAAAGGAAAGATAAGGTAGGTCCGCTGTGACGGTGTGCAGCTTAATTTATGTATTTGTCTGCTGAAGAGGGACACCGAGAGGCTGTTCAACTTGCATAGAAATATCTGCCAGGTATGTTGTCAACCTTACAATATACTAATCTTTTTATCCACTGCCACATAAAAACTGTAAAACCAACAATCTTCAACTTCAAAAATCCATGAATTGAATCCCGGTTCAACAGCAAGATAAAAAAAAACCCAAAAAAACAATCTCATCTTTACATGGCAAATGTGAAATGTCTGAACTCATTACGGGGCTCAACACTAACAGTTAAAAGTGGTTGCCGCCACAAGGCCGGCAAAAAGGCATCAGCTTTCGTTTGCTAAAATGGAAAATATGGTTGCCATTTTTAGTCACCGTATAATTTGAGTAATTAAGATACTATGCACTTATACGTCAGCTTAATAATGAAAATGTGACATGTATACATGTCATATATATGTTGTACATGCTTTGCAACATAATTTTCCATCCAGCTCAAAGATGCCATGATGATTTGCCTCCCAAGACTTTCCTTTTTCCCACAAATTTCTGTTTTTCGTTGAGGTTCATCTGTTGTTTTTTTGTCAGTTGAAACAATTTGAACATCCCGTTGTGACGTTGACAAGTTGGTCAAACCTTTCACCCCACAGTCGAACAACTTAATTTGCCTCACCATCTGGTTCTGGTTCTGACTGTAACAGCAGTATTTACATATCACTAATGCAACAAATATTAAAAAATGTATTTATTTTGGTGTGCACATTTGGCTGTCCCTACTTTTTATCTGTTAACATGCGGTTGCCACTGATGGCAACCAGGCAACCCTTACAGTCGAGCCCTGCACAAGGCTGTAGACAAGGCTGTAGACAAGGCTATAGACAAGGCTATAGACAAGGCTATAGACAAGGCTATAGACAAGGCTATAGACAAGGCTGTAGACATTTTTACAAGCCTTTACTGAATGGCAATACTATTAGATGTCTAGTTATAGGGATGGATGGAGGCCCTGGGGGGTTCTGAATGGCTTTGAAATTAATTTCAGGTCTGAACCAGAGTGATTGAAGGATTCCAGAAGTGAAAACTTAATTTGAACCATACCTTAATGGGCCTCTTGAGGGCCTCCTGAATGTCCAGCCTCTTGCGCATGATGGTCTGATCCAGCTTCCTCTCAAAAGCCAGCAGATCCATGTAAGCCTGAGACTCTGGAACGAGTTCCCTGATCTGGGAAACAACAAAAGGACACTGGTGACCACTGGTGCTACATCCAAAAAGTACAACAGAACACACTCGGAGGCGTGTCGGTTTCCAACCTTTTCTCCATAAAATGGTCTTCAATAACCATTTTGGTAGGCCTGTCATAACTACTTTTGTCGGACGATATATTGTCCCAGAAATACTTGCGATAAATGACATTATTTTCATTTTAAGACCATTTTATACCACTGATATAAGGATAATAGCATTATAATGCAAGTACACCCTTTCAAAGACCAGTGAACTTTTAATTTTTCAGAATATTCAGACATTAGAATGGGAAAGAATTCGAAATAAATACAAAAAAATAATAAAATCACACAACCAAAACAAAAAATAAAATGAACTCTTGAGCTCTGTTAACAAAAATGCACAAAGTCTGCGCTGCACCCAAGTCTTGGTAGGGAAAACCCTGCTGTTTATTCTGGCATCATGTTGATCAAAATGTTGGAGACATTCATACGTCAACAAGCACACATGTAAACACAACAATATCGGGGGTCAGCATTAATGACCGAGGTCAGGTCCATAGTATTGTACGATAAGTCGTTAACAATTATCGTGACAGGCCTACATTTTAAGAGCATTTTCGTCAACTTAACTCCGTCTCAGCCATGTGTTTTACATAACTATAACTGTTATATATGACAACAAGCAGATGTAACTGCTCAAACAACTTCTACACATGAACTTAGCACGCTGAACCAGAAGCAAAGCTACAGTTGCTCTGTGACAAACAGACATAAGATGAATTCACTCAAATATGTAGCTGTGCAGCATCGTGATATGGGGGTTTTAGACTGACGTGGCTTCATTGAATGCCACGTATAATATTATAACCAAAGTCAGCATGACTGCAAGAGGAAACATGTCTCATTCAACAATGGGTGTATTTGAAAGCTGGCAGTTTAAAATTCTAAAACAATGTTTAAGAAAACATTCAAAATGAACCCAACATGCTCAATTATAAAGGAAAACTGTCAATATTTCTATACAATGAAAATAAGTGTTAATTCGATAACAACTGTCAGGGTAATATGGACTGACAGCATGCCAATGTTAGAGAGTGGACAACACCCCACTGGGCAAGAGTGAGGCCGCCTAAAACATCAAATAATAATCTCAAGCGCTTACAGCCAGTGCACTCTTTATACTAGTACCTCAAACAGAGCCACCTCAATTAAAATTCAAATGGACAAGCAACTGTAATCTCTCCAATACAATACCGGCCAGGATTAATGGACTGCTGTTTGATTAACACTCACCCTCTGAGGTAGAATTTTATCAGCCATCTTCTTCTTCTTTGTGCTGTAAAAACAAATTATGGAAACAAGATAAGTTTGAGTGTGAGTCGAAGCGGCGCAGTGCTGGATTAACATAATCACAATAATTCAGTCCCTGATGTAAAAGGCTAGTGGGACCAGGATCACTCTGGTCCAAAAAAAACGTAGCAGTGTAGGACACATTTACCGTAATGTGGACAGTATCATCATCATTATCGCAGGATTAAATTTAATTTATGAAAATATGAGGCTGTCATTATTGTGTGTCTTCTATACACCTACAAATATAGTGTGTATTATACGTTTCTCTCGCTAATCAACTTGTATTCTCTCTCCATCTTTTTAGCAAAGATGGTAGGTCCATTACATAAATTTAATTTAAATGTCTATAATAGGGCCAGGGCGGCACGGTGTTGCAGTGGTTAGCACTGCCGCCTCACAGCAAGACGGTCGCAAGTTTGAATCCGGCTTGGGGCCCCTTTTTTTGCATGTTCTCCCCGTGTCAGCGTGGGTTTTCTCTGGGTTCTACGGCTTCCTCCCACAGGTTAATGGTTGACTCTAAATTGCCCGGAGGTGTGAATGTGAGTGTGAATTGTTGTCTGTCTCTATGTGTATATATTCAACGTACAGAATTAAGGAGCAAAATCTCACATTTGAGCCGCTGCAGCCAGAGGATATTTGGCATTTTTACTCGAGAAGAGATTGAAACAAAACATTGATTATGAAAATAGTTGCCAATTAAATTTCTGTCGTTTCACATTTCAAAGAATCATTCCATCTCAAAACTGCTGTTACACAAGCTTTCTTTGTAAGTTTAAAGACATTTAATGAGGCCAGTTTATCCATCAAAGCATTTCTTTGCAAAAAATATTTTTTTCTCCGTTAAGAAATGTCCCTTTTTCCAATCTGGGATTGGAAAGACAAATTTCCAATAGGAAACATGTTTCTGGATGGCAGTGATGAAGGTGGTGGATGGGAACAGGACGGCGTGTCTGAGGAAGAGGGCGGCTGCAGGGCTTAGAGACTTCTGATAACAATCAAAACACCTTTTTAATTTTTTTTTTTTTTACAGGCTGATATCCCAATGCCTCTATTACTGATACCTGTTAATATAACAAGGAACATAATTTAAGTTTTGCTCTAAATCGTGATCTTCTGTGTGAGTGGGGGAAGACTTACTGCTGGTTGCGGTTCTGCTGCTGAACCTGCTGGATCTGCTGGGGGGCGGGCCTCTTGCGAGACGGGTCCATCACGCCAGGCATCACAGGGCGAGACACTGGGCTGTTGCCATATCCTGGGGGTCCCATCGCTGGTCCCTGTGGGGTCATGCGGCTGGATGGAGGCATGCCTGGTCTCTGCATAGAAAATACAGGAAAGATGATTTTTCCCCCCATAAAACTTCTGAGAGGAGATTTTCTGGGCATTAGTTTTCTATTTCACAAGTCGCTTCACAGCCATCAAGTCAACAGTATAGAGCTAATAGACCAGCGGTATTGAGGTTTTACAAATGTCAAACTGTGTATTTTCATTCCCAGGTTTGACTACAGCAATCTGTTCTATGCACCACAATACTATATGTGTTTTGTATATAAAATTGTAAGGTGTGCTCGTTTAGCAAACTTAGACTCAGGTTTTCCTCTTTATTCCAGTTTAAACAGATTTACTAAAAATGAATCAGCAACTATTGTGATAATTGACTGATCAATTAAAGTTATTTTTTCAAAGAAAAATGCCAAATATTTGATGGTTTTTAGCTTCACAAATGTGAGTATTGTTGCTTTACCTCATAAACATTATAATACCGTAAATGGGATATATTTGGACTTTAGACTGTTGGCCTGATAAAATATTTAAGACAGCAGCTTGGGCAATGCAAAATGTAATAGCCATTTTTTCACTATTTCCTGATGTTTCGCAAACGATCAATCAAGAAAACCATCTGCATATTAATTGCTAATGAAAATCATTGATGGTTGCAGTTAGGGATGTTAATAATTAACTGTTTAACCGTTAACCGACATTAAGCATTTTAACCGATTAACGCTATCGGTTAAAACGGTTAAAATAAATATTAATAATTAATTAAAAAGCTGAGCAGCTCAGAGGAGCGGCTCGTCACTTTAAGGAGAAAAGCTGGTCCACCTTAACAGCCCACCTTAAGAAGCGGAGCCGGAGTTGCAGGATACAGAAGTTGACTCCGGTCTCTCCAGCTCGCTTGAGCGGAGCGGAGTTGTAGTTTTGTAGCATTTATTCACCAACAAATTAACTGTATACACTCTGCTACACCTTCGTTCACAGCTATAACGCCGCCAACAACCTCACACTCACCGCCGCCACACACACACGGTCTGCTGGACACTCACTAAAGTTATGCTTGGCAGACACACAGCGGACAACCTGATAAACTAAATGTGCGGTTGAGACTTTTACTGGGAAAGTGGCTGCATGTCCGCGACACTACACGCAACACCGTGGCTGCTAAGTTAACGTTCCCGAATGGGTGAACTGGGGACTCCCGTCAACGAATATCTGTTGTGCTCCTGCAGCTGACAAATCTTATCAGTTAACGGTTAATAATCGGTTAAGAACATTTTTCAAAATTACCATCCCTAGTTGCAGTTGGTTGGTAAAAATGTATATAATTTGTTAACACATATCACAGGCACATGATCAACATGTATAAGGTAACAAGGACACAACACTTCACCAGCCCTCCCACTCAAACATGGCCAATAGTGCTGGAGGTACGCTGCTGGTAATTTAACCACAGGATTCCCTGATGGTGGGTGAGATTTAGTCCTGGCACCACACAAATTGCATTTTTGCAGCTACAATGGCAGATCTGTGGCTGGAACTACAGTGCACTGTATCTTAATTAATGTGTCACTGAATGAAACATTGCAACAAAGACACTGCAAACCCTGTAAAGAAAGGAATCTCTGTATAAACGTACGTGTGTGTGTGTGTGTGTGTGGCTGTGTCCTTCGCATATCTTGAGAACCGCTCATCTGATTTACTTCACACTTGGCGGATGTATTGCTGGTGGTGAAGTGCAATCTGGGCATGCAACGCGTTCTTTATTAATAAACTTTGACTAAACAAGCAAACATCACTCAGTGCCGCAGCGGGGCGGGGCTTCAGGGCCACATCGGACATCTGTGGACGTTTGCTACTGGATGCTGGATATACTAATGTTAAAGCCAAATACGTCTTCACTTCCCTGGAGTCAACAAGCGATCATTGTTTCTCAACAACGCTGTAAGCAGCACTTCCGGGAGCCAAGAAATTGGCCTGTTCCAAATGGGCACGTGCTAAGAATGGGCATGAGCTTGGGACGGCCACGCCCCAAACGGGCACTGTGCTAGTGATTAAAAAAGAGGGAATCAAAGCATGCAAAAAGTAATTAAGAAAACAGAGATACACATCAGTCACAGATGTGAAACACCCTACAGGTTAAGCATTCAGAGGAAGCAAGTAAATCCTACTTCAGTGACATCTGTGGACATTGTTGTGCCTCCTGGTGTTCAGATAAGCTAACTGTGGCTACAAATGAATAATGTCTGTATCTTATATTTACTCTGTGGGCCAATGAGTTGTTGCGCATCCCTAACGCTCAAACGGCAAGAAGAGCAAAGCGTCCTTATTGTAGTAAAGCAACTGTATTTCCAAGGTCAATTTGTAATCAAAGCTTTTGAGAATAAAAGCAGATCAAAGTCTACGATCCTGTCATCCGCTCACTTAAATCAATATGCCTATAGTCTAATGTGATAGTTAAGTACACTTTAGGACAGAAAATTAAATAGATACCACACAGACCAGTGCGGAAATGTCAACGAAAATATTGCAGCAAAATATTAGCAGCACATCTCCTGATGTGAATCTATTAAAACGAAACTAATCAAAACAGATATTGCACTAGACATTTTCAAATACAAGAAAAAGAAATAGCATAGCTCATAATCAGCAGCTCTGTGCTGTTTACAGAAAATACAATATCTGTTTTTTTTTTAAACATCAAATCCACATATTTTGATCTTACAAGACGAGGTAGCAACAATTTGCATGCCGGCTCTGTCAAACAAGTTAAAACCGAACAAACTCCACTTCCAACTCACCAAGCCAAGCACTAAGAACTCAAACAGGCGACTTCGTGTATTTGACTGCATGACTGCAGGTGAGAAAATCAGATGACATATCACTGATTGCAGCTTTCCCTCCAGCAGTCAGTCCAACAAATGAGTGAGATTAAGGCAAAACACACTCTCTCCTCAGCATATGGTGGAGGGTGGAAGGGAGGAAGAGTGACGGACATTGACTTGTCAACAATACAAGCTGGATGAATGCGCTCTGCCTTTTCCACACAGCGCAGTGTGGGCAGATAGGGACTGCATGTGGATCATTTAGTGCTCTTTACACTATACATAAGAACAACCTTGGTTTACCTGAGAACAGCTCGAGTTCTGCAGTATTCAGATTATGAAGACTCCTCGACTATGTTGCGAAAGGCTGCTTGCGCGAGTGAATGCAGTCAAGGACGCTGGAGAGAAAAAGATGTAACATCCTTTCACTAAACTATATTTCAGGTTGCCAGTAGCTAGGCAGCAAACACTTCAATTGATGTGGATGATAAATGACATCATCATCTGTTAATATACAGTACAACTAGTACTGAACTGGTAAAACAAATACACTGAGCCAGAGATCGAAATATGAAAGTTATATTATACCTGGATCTATCTATTATATAGATCTACAGAATGACTTGTGGAAGTAGCAGCATGTATAACAGGATAACTAGGGCTGTGCCAAATTTCTATTTTTTACATTCCATCCTCTAATGAGGTTTTTGAATGACGCTATTAGGATGTCAACACCCTTTAAAAAATAGATTTGTTTTGCTATTGTGGTTATGTAAATGTAATTTTATGGTGCTTTTAGATTGCTGCTAGACTGCCCGTTGAAACAGTTGCATGCCTCCCTTTGTGCGCGGCAAGTAGGAGAGCAAACATTTCGTTGACCGTGGTGAAAATGTTTTTTATGAAAGGTTAATACCAAGGAATATGGAATGAAGCAGAATATTTCATTAGATAAAAACATGTTGTGAATTTGGGAAATAATTACATCTTTTTACAATAAATTTTGTAATCATTTATTTGTTTAGATAATTCACTCGTTTAAATTATATTAAGGCTTAAAGTTAGGCATAATTAAGGATAAATTTTGGAATACCAGACAGCGCCATTCAACCGTGACTCTTTTTCTATATACCGATATGACAGAACAGAGAACTCTAAAAGGAGGAGGTGACTGCTTTAGGCTGAATAACGTTAATATCAATGCACCAATTGAAGTAGCTGACCTTGTACGATTTCATGTGACAAGTAAAGCTTCATCGATTGATTGATTTGAAGAAGTCTGTGCTCCAGTTTTTTGGTGGGTGAAATTCTGATGTTGGTATTATACCGGTACCAACCGGAATTCTGGAGCAACAGTTACGGACCCCGATCTTCTTCCTTGCCGCAGCGCACAGAGCTTTCCCCGTTACCCCACTCGAACCATATCTGCAAAGCCTTTGCCAGTGTACTGGCCTCAACACAAGCTTAGCTCGGACTTTCCGGTGTGTTCTGAGCAGGGCGAGCTCTGTGCGCTACGGCATGGAGTGAGACCCAGGTTCCCTTCAGCTGCATGTAGGCTACTGTCAGTGCAGCAGTGCAGGGTTAACGTTAGCCTGTTAACGTTAAAGTGGCATGTAGCCCGTTCTCTTCCATGATACAGCCTAGTTTCTTAGCCTTAGCTAGCTTGGTAGCTTTGAGCTATGTAGGCGTATTTCCGCAACCAGGCTTCAGGTCGCCACAGCCCCAACCACGCTCAACCTCTTTGTCTATTTTTGGATTAGTTGGAGACGTGACTGCCAAGATGGCAATGCAGCTTTAGGATGGGAAGATGACTGCAGTCACGATTTTCTGACATTTTATAGGCCAAACAATTAATCGATTAAAAAAAAAGTCAGCAGATAATTAATAAATAAATAATTGTTGGATGCACCCCCATACTTGCCAACCCTCCCGATTTTCCTCGGAGACTCATTTTCATTGCACCTTCCCGGTTTCCTCCCAGGGTCACAATTCTCTCGTCTTTCTCCCCATTTATGGCAAATTTTCACACCTTTTTTCCTTTTCATTATCAAAACCTATGTGTGGAACTGAACAGAGTGTATAAGCCCTACTGTTTCCACCGCAACGACAACATCAACTGTTGTTTCCCGGCGGAAGAGAGCAGACTATGCTCCTGACACAGTGTGCAGTGCTCAGTGAAAAGCCATTGTGGCAAGTATGTGCAGCCCTAGTTTGATGACTATAACATATAAGTAACATTGCAAACATTTCAGTGTATCACATTATTTATACATTGTGAACTTAAATTCAGGCAACAACTACCACACTGTGAATAGAAAAGTTGACACTCCTGATACTAATGGATGAACACTGACTACATGTCTTCATACCTCGCCCCCAGTTACATTTCTGATCTCTTAGTTCCATATTCAACCTATCGAACACTTCGATCCTCTAATCTCAGCCTTTTATCCATCCCCCGCTCAAACTGCAAAACAAAGGGTGATCTGGCCTTTTCTGTCTTAGCCCCAACTCTCTGGATCACCTCCCCCAATCTATTAGAGCTGCTGAATCTCTGGACTGTTTTAAGCAAATTCTAAAAAACCCAACGCTATAGGCAAGCCTTTCTACAGGCCTCATCCACATGTGTGTTTGTCTGTTTTTTTGTTGGATGTGTTTCTCATTGTTTCTGTGTTTCATATTGTAATTTTTCCTTGATTTCATCATTGTTTGATGTTTAATTTGTGTGTGAAGCACTTTGTAATGGTGTGTTTTAAAAGTTGCTATATAAATAAAGCTTTACTTACTTACTTAGTACCACCTGGCTCCACTTATTCTGTTGTTTAACACACTTTATCAGCCAGGTGACACTAAGTTTACCAAAAAGCAGGCGCTGATGTTACCCCTGCAGGGTGTTCTGGCATGCAACGAACAGACTAAACACACACGGTGCAGACTAGTTTGGTCCTGGTTTGAATCCTCTTTTTTTTAAGGTCTTAAGGTTGGCAAGTATGTGCAGCCCTAGTTTGATGACTATAACATATAAGTAACATTGCAAACATTTCAGTGTATCACATAATTTATACATTGTCTGGATCAGGTCTGCTTAGTGTCCCCAGAGTCAGAACTAAACAGCGTTCAGTTTGTATGCACCAAATATCTGGAACAAGCTCCCAGAAACCTGCAGGACCAACTCCAACTCTGAGTTCTTTTAAATCAAAGCTTAAAACTTTCCTGTTTGCTGCTGCCTCTTATTAAACCAGATAATGATCTTATACTGCACTAGAGCTTTTACTTTTGTGTGTTATATTCTATTTTAGCTTCCATCCTAGCTTTTATATCGGCTTGTTTTTATTTTCTAATCTTTAATGTTTTTATTATGTCTTAATGTTCTTTTGCACTTTGTCGCAATGTTCTTGAATGTTTATGTAAAGCACTTTGAATTGCCCTGTTGCTGAAATGTGCTCTACAAATAAAGCTGCCCTGCCTTACCACCTGGGTCCACTTATTCTGTTGTGTAACACCTTTACCAGCCAGGTGACACTAAGTTTACCAAAAGTAGGCGCTGATGTCAGAGAACAGCCTAAACACACACAGGGTGCAGACTAGTTTGGTCCTTTAATTTGAGCCTCTTCTGTTGCAGTGATACAAACTAGTGCAGCCTGATTCATTCAACAATGGAGCATGGTGGCATGGCAACGTTACTGAACTGTAAGTGAAAAAACAACTTTTTAATTCAACTAAAAGCTTGAACTTTCTAAAAGTACGACGTTTAACATTAAAAGGCTCTCTTGATCACGTTTCATCATTGTTTGATGTTTAATTTGTGTGTGAAGCACTTTGTAACGGTGTGTTGTAAAAGGTGCTATGTAAATAAAGCTTTACTTACTTACTTAGTACCACCTGGCTCCACTTATTCTGTTGTGTAACACACTTTACCAGCCAGGTGACACTAAGTTTACCAAAAAGCAGGCGCTGAACTTGCCCCTGCAGGGTGATCTGGCATGCAACGAGCAGACTAAACACACACGGTGCAGACTAGTTTGAGCCTCTTCTGTTGCAGTGATACAAAGTGCAGCCTGATTCATTCAACAGTGGTTGCTCGGTGGCATGGCAACGGTACTGAACTATAAGTGAAAAAACAACTTTTTGAACTCAACTAAAGCTTAAACTTTCTAAAGTACGACGATTAACATCAAAGTCTCTCTTCGTTACGTTGTTTAGACACAACTCAAAGCTATTTAATTATTATTTTAGCACGCAAACTGAGAGAAACACAGTTAGCAGACATTAGCAATGCTAAGCTACCAGGCTAGCTACCCTCCGTGTTATCGGGCGGGAGTGTTAGCATGTTAGCACATTCAAACTACACACTAACTCTCAGACTCTCTCTAACCGGCCCGGTAAACACGGTTCAGACCGGCGAGAACTGTTCTCTGCGGGGCTGTGCAGCTGTGTAGTGAGCCGTGGCGCGCCCCGGTGCTCGGTGGTTGCCGTTAGCCTCACGGTAACAAAGCCCCGGTATGAGAGGCTTTGTTCTAGCAGGAGACGGAGAGATATCTCACCGGGTAGCCGGGCCCGGGCAGCGGGGAGCGGTACATGTGGTTCTGCGCCGCCGACGACGGCACCATCCGTCCAGAAGGAGTCCCGGGGCCCATGCCTGGTGGTCCTGCGCCCGGTACCGGTGGTCCTGGTCCCATTGCTCCTACACCACCTCCACCACCTCCAGTAGGAGCCGACTGAAACCCCCCTCTGGCCGCCATCTCCTCTCTGAGTGTCGCCGCCGGTGGAGGCACGGAGATACCGCGAGAACAGAGAACAGAGCGAGAACAGAGCTCCTGGTGACGGTCCATCAGCGACCCCTACTGGACGGCTGCGGTACTGCAGGATAACCGTCCAGGGTTATTGGATGTCTAAAAAAATAACATACATGATAAACTAAAGTAGCAAAAACAGTGTAACCCCCCCCCCCCAAAACAAGTAGCCTGACATTATTCTGAAATATAGTAAATTACTCATCTTTACTGAATATAAAGCACAGTTGTTATAAATTGCATAATCATACAGTAATCATTTCATGTGAGACTTTTATTGACAGTTCCCATACATGAGAATCATGTAACAATGTCTATTTATTATCTATTTGTTTTCTCTTATCTATTTTATTGCCATTTATTATATTTTATTAACTTATTTGCTGTCCTTCACCGACCTCTGTTTGCCAGTTCTACTGGTCTGTGATTAACATTACATTTTGGATGGTCGTTTGGATGTTGTCTGTGTGTGTTTGTGGGGTAAGTTGTGAATTGAATTGCCCTTCTTGGGATCAATAAAGTTGTCTGAATCTGAATAATCAACTGGATCAAAAATGAATAGTCAAAAATGAGTAGTTGAATAAATGAAGAACACATTCAAGCATAGTCACCTTACAATATTGTATTGCTACATTACAACTATGTATAAGTCTGTTCATATGTGGACACTATGTACACTATATATTATCTTTTCACTCTGCTATATGCACTTTATTTGAACAGATCTTCAACCACACTTGAATAATGTTTTTGAAGCCAAGCAGTTTTTAACTTCAAGACTTTAAGACAAAATGTAGGTCAAAATATAAGATATAAAAATATCATTATAATTAAAATAATAATTTCTACTAGCCTTAAATTAGGCCAACACAAAGCAACATTAACATCAATAAATATTTGACAAGTAATCACGCTTTCCTTAAAAAAGAAACTATAATCAAACTATCCAATGAATTAACCCTCATTATCCTAATTTTGTTTAATACCCAACTCTGATGTAAAATGATGTTATAAATACTGTATATGAATTATTTATGTTAGTTAACAGGGTTGCTACTACAATATGACTTGGCAAAATTAGTTTTTCTTTAGAAATGGGGTAAATATGTTCACTGCCTGTAAACCAGTCTGTTCACTGTCTGCTAAAAGCTTTATTTCTGCACAGCAAACCCAAACCAAACAACCCTGCCTGGGTTTGTCAGAGGAGAACCAAGAAGAAGGTTAACCTTTTGTTTGCAATGACACTGCAAAACTGGTTTAAAACCAAATGAAACAGCATCTGGAGCTTGCACAGAAAAGTGTAGAAGAAATGTGTACTTCATATTGGATGTGGGATACAATGAAATAACCTTTAACCTGTGCAATTTTAACAATCAGAGGACATAAAATATGCAGTAATTATCTTTTATTAAATTCTGAAAGATACTAAACAAACACACAACCAAAATGCCTGATAACAGAAACATTATTCTGTGAATATTTGGAGCTTTTTATTTTATTAATTTGAATTCCTCGAAAGTCACATGTGCTCCCACTGAATTCCAACTCTTGGCCTGAGTTACCACAAAAATCCCAGATATTATATTTTCTTTCAACACGGCAGGGGTTCATAAATTAGTAAATCAGCTTCCTTCTTGATAATTAGCTCATCTAAATCACAACCGCAGCACCTTCAAGCTGGATGGGTGTTGAACTGAAACAGTTTCAGTCGACCTTCTTCGAGTGCATGTCGTCGTCATTGTTGTGTCTCATCTAGAGAAAGGATGTTGGTCCTCTGAAGTGGCTTCCAAATTAACAAGTAAACAACAAGTTAAGAGCACAGCCGCTGGCGTCCTGCAAGTCAGACACAAACACTTTCTTGTTTCCAAACTTTGATGTCATTACACTACTCCCCAATTAGCATGGAGAAACAACAGTACAAAACACGGCATCCCATCTGTTTGCATAGCCTGCTTGTGTTTGATCAGAGTGTGCTTGTGTGCGTGCATACAACAGAGGAGGGGGGATACATTACAGAGCAAGGTGTAGTAAAATCCTCATTCATGGGACAAAAAAGTATCAGATTTGCTCCATTGTGCTTCAGATCTCCAGAGAGGATTTTACACCCTGTGTGTGTGAGATGGCAGGTGATTATGTTTATCCTCTACGAGCCGGCTGACAGCCTGGATATTAAATAATAAGGGTTCATACACTTTAAACAAATGAAAGGACAAATCGGGCGGACTCAAGTCTGATATATAATACAGAGTCTCTCAGTGCTGAGAAACTTGACTACGCTGTAATTATCAATCCTCTTAACGAGCAGAATGTAAAGTGGAGCCCAGAGGAGTCGGGCTGCAGCCTTATCTATGACAAACGGCTGAGCATCCTAATTGCACTGAGAGATCTGACAGGATAAATTTATACCAGAAACGTGACTCATCTGACATGCTGGCAGCAGTGAGAGCACGGAGACAAGATGGAGCTTCAATTCATTTCGTTACAGTGTAGATCCAGTAATGGAAAATAGTCTAATGCACACTAAAAATCACATTTGTTGGGTCAATATATGGGTTAACTTTACACAATAGCTGTAGGTGGAACATCAAGACAATGGGTTGTTTTGAATGTTATTTTTTTAATTGTACATTTTATTTGAGCAAAAGTAGTAATACCAAAGTGTACAAATACTCTTAAGTCTTGCAATTTTACTAAAATACAAAAAAAGTATAAGCATCAAAGTATATTTAAAGGAGCAGTGTGTAGGATTTGGCGGCATCTACTGGTGTGGTTGCAGATTACAACCAACTGAGTACCCCTCAACGCCGTTTGCCTTGCTCAGAGGTCATCCTTACCATAATAACTTAACTTCAGGAGCAACGGAAGTCATATGGCGGCTGGCGGTACCGCGGTTTTGCGCTCTGCGGCTCCCATTAAAAAGCTCATTAAATTCATATAGAACAGTTGTTCTAATGATCCCTGGGGTAGCCGACAGCCATTTGTGTGCTAAAAATCCTATAGACTCACGCAGTCGCACATGTGGAACAAACAGATAAGACAAAACATTGCAGCAACATGTTGAAGAGCCACTCCAACATACACAAAAAAGATGGTATTAGAATAGCTGGTGTTTCACAAGCATGTCGGAGAACTACAGTGGCCTTCAGGTAACGTAAAAACATGAAAGGTTCTCTCTAGAGCCAGTGTTTTACAATTTTACACACTTCCTTTATTTTAGAATATTATTTATTTTATTATTGGATTATTATTGATACATTGTATACTTGTGTAAGAAGCACCACTTAAATATTGCAGGTTGTAAAGGTAGTTAAAGGTATGCTGCCCGGCAGCTTAATCTACAATAATATGCCATCATGTATTCGTTGATTATATTTTGTATTAATAATCTAAATCAACAAAGTATCTGGTAACCAAGGCAGTTATAGAAATGTAGTGGAGTTAAAAAGTACAATATTAGAATATTAGTAGAAGTATAAAGTAGCTTAAAATAGAAGTACTCAAGTAAGGTACAAATACCTTAAATTTGTACTTCAGTACAGTACATGAATAAATGTACCACTGTTGGATTATTTACCTGTTGTGAACTGCTTTCATCCACTCTAGCTCTTTTTAAAAAAGAAAAAAAAACTGTTTTAAATAAGGTTAGACTTAAAACTGTTTGTCAAACACTGGGTCAAAATAACCATATTTTTTGTTAAAGGTGCTAAATGCGAGATTGGGAGCATTTCTATTGCCTCCACACGGCTCTCAACATGGCGACGGCTGAGCCAGCGGCTTGTAGCTAATGGTGCAAGCAGTGAAAACAAAGGACAACACTGTGAAAGCACTGACAGAGATGACAGTTTAAACTTGGGGAGGGCGGGGGGACCGGAGGGTGGGTGCTCGCTTCTGTGATTCAATTCAATTCAATTTATTTTTATATAGCGTCAAATCATAACAAAAGTTATCTCGAAATGCTTTATATATAGAGCAGGTCTGAGACCGTACACAATAGTTTAGAGACCCAACAAGAGATCCCACCAAGCACACTGTGGCCAGGAAAAACTCCCCTTTTAGCGTGAAGAAACCTGGAGCATAACCGGGCTCTGGAGAGAGAGAGAGAGAGAGAGAGAGAGAGAGAGAGAGAGAGAGAGAGAGAGAACGAACAACAACCACAATAATGGCACAGCAGCTGTAATAACTAATACAAGTAGGACAAATAACAAGAATCAATAGCAGTGGATGTAAAGGAGTGATAATACAATTCCTCAGATGGGCTTTCCAGCAGAGCTTCCAGCTATTTCAGACCTCCATACATCTGGTTAGCTCGCCAGCACTGTCCTGCATCTCTCCTCAGTACGTCCATGTATGTTGGTGCAGGACGTCCCTGTGATCAATGCCTGCCATCACTCAGGATGGCGTTATCAGCTGTAACCGCCATATGAGAGCAGTGCAGAGCTGCGGCAGTGAGCGAGCCAGTGGGGCACGCTCACATGCTATATTAATGCTCTGGATAGAGAACCTTTAAATATAAAATACAGGAAAGTAACTCAACAGTCATATAACAAATAGCACTAACACTGGGTCAAAACAACCCTACTGGATTAAAGTTAACCCAGTATTGCACTGGTGCTCCAATGACACTAAACTGGGCTGATTTTGATGCAGTGATTTTATATTGGGTGTGTTATTCTAGTTACTGGAAATGATAAACCACTGTGCAGCACATTAAGAAACTGTAAAACAAGAGCGTAATCTCCTTGTTGATGTAGATAATGAGATGCGATAACAGGATTAGGAGGACATTAACTCTGATATAAAAAGATATCGAGTGTGAGTGCATGTTCAGTGACAGCAGAAGGCACGATTAAACTGGCAGATGTGGGTGAAAACATGCACACGACAAGTCTCATTAAAATATAACAACAAACAGTAGAAGTTCCCTGCATGAAAACAGAGCCCCCTACATCACATCCAGCTGGGTGATTAGCTGAGGGCCATTTAAAAAGGGCACGCAGTTTGGGATGGATTCCCATACAGGATCATCTTTCTCTTATACTGTCTTCAGATTGGCTGTGTGTCAACTAACAAGGTGAAAGCAAGGATGGAGCAGTCATCTCTGATCTTCACGGTGGGGAGCTAAATAAGTGCACATAATGATTTAACCTCATTCAGAGGGGAGAGGCGGGGATGCCAAGATTCCTAGATCTGCTGAACATCCTGTGAAACTGAATTAACACCACCAGACTGCAGGAAATCTTTCCTAATCCATCATTTTTGGGGAGATTTCCGTTTGTCTGAACTCCCACTGGCACCTCCCACACACCCCCACCTGCTTTACCCTGGAGCCTTATCAGGAGGCAGAGAGCATCTTCTGCAGGATTGCTCTCCATGTATTCTGACCAAGACTGTCGCTCAGACAAAAACACAAATGCCAGCAGGAAATTAACAGCATCATCTTTTATTTCTTGATTAATTTGTCTTCTTGGCAGGTACAACAGAAAATAATAAAACCATCAGGGGGCACCATCATGTTTCACACATTCAAAACAGGAGAAATCTTCATCGGATGTTGAAAGCCGGTTCCCGGGAGCTTTAACACTCTGTATATTAATGCGTGGTTACCGGCTGAGGTTTCTCCTCTGAATAATAAAAAAATGAATGCACACTCACATTTGGTGAACAATGTTGATGTTTGGTTTTCCCCACTAAAAGAATCCATGAAAAAATCATTAGACAAAAGTAAACTTCCTGTCCTTGAACAACCTCTGGTGTCTGGTAGCAGTGGACTGATGTGCAGCCGGCCGAGCAACAAACACGATTTCAAGGCGGACCATGTTTAAGGGTGCATAACTGGGCTCTAATATTCACAGTCATGCATCACCAAGCCGCTTTTCTAACACAAGTGTGGCAGCTGGCAGCACCAGATGTACAGTAGAATAGGAAGAGGAGCCGTCCAGAGTGTGCGGCTGCTGGCTGACTGACAATCTTGATAAAACTTGTATTGGCTGTGCAGGATATTTCTCATCCAACCTTTTGTCACACTGCAGCAGAAACTGTAATTACGTTCAAGAGTATGGAGCTTAAAAACACCAATGTTGTGGCTTGCAGCAGTTCAACTGCAGCACAAATGACTGGTTGAAGTAGATAAGTAATATCTAGTTTAATACCAGACTTCTGCACCCAAACCCTTAATGCTGATTTAATTCTAAGAAAATGTTGTATGAAGCAAAACACAAGATAAAATGTTGATAAGAGAAAATGGAGATAGCGAAATGCCTTAATCAGATTTTCTGAGAGCTACTTGAGATTAAAAAAATGAACATTTGCACAGTATCTGGAGCTGAAAAAATACATTCCCTGTTTACCTATTCAACCAAACGGACAAATAAAGGCTTCGGAGAGGGATAAGAATAAAACCTCAGAAGAATAACAATTTTCCAAAATTATATTTACATTTTATTTATGCTTTGATAACTAAATAGACCAGCCTATTACCTGGAAGATGGAGACAGGATTATCAGGCAATATATCGAGTATGTTTTATATGAAAGAAAAAAACAACCGAAAAAACAGTCGGATCAACACGATATTAATAATATGACAATATATCAAGAAGAATAGTACGTTGTCTTTTACATCACCTCTACATACTGGCGGTATTGTGCTTTGATAAGACTTTTGCAACTAGAACACAGATACAGAATTTTTTTTTTTTTAAACAGCCCCACAAAACTCCCAAGGATTTCAGCGATAAATTCTCCGAGAAACAAAAATTCACCTCACCTTAATCCTGCAGTCGAGAGTTTAAGAGTTTAATGAAGTTGAATGAAAACTCCTCGGGCACATGTGAAAATGAAAAAAAAAAAGATTGTATAAGAAATTGATTAGAGTGGTGCAGGGATGACGATTTTTTGTAGGCAAACCAGGAAGTTAGCATCGCCATGGTTCCCTCGACAAAAAGCCAATGGGAGTTTTCCATTGGGTTTTGGATTATTGCAGAAATAAGCTCTGCGGCAAACATACGTTTATGATACTTACACATTTTGTTTAGCAAGATAATCTTCACAAATGAAAAACACTTTATGAATTTTGAAGTGTAAATGCAATCGGCAGAAGTAAAACGCTAACATTAGGCTATAAAGAAACTACACCATGGTCACATGAGTGCGAGAATAAACGACGACGTTGTAAAGCCGGACGAGTCGGTATGATGACGTTTTGTAGTCTCATTTAGCCACTTGTTAGCAACCACCCTTTTTAAGAAACATGGCTTTGAAATTCATGAGTGGGATATTTACTGACGTATTCTATATCAGAGCAAAATGCTAAAATCTCTTAAACTTGTGTTAACCACAGACCTTATTTCAGGCATCTAACTAAAAACCCAATCAAAAAACCCATTGACTTCCAGACAAGGGCACCAGAAGTGCTAAAATGCTAACTCATTTCTGGGTTTTAGGACTCATTCCTGTAGCACTCTATTAGGTGCAGCTCATTCATTCATTGCACAGTCAACAAACACACACACGCACGCACCCTCACATACACCACACATGCACAGAAAATATATGGGATGTATGATCTTCCTTTTCCTGTATATCATTGAGGCAAACTTGGTACTTATATATATGTGTATATATACATGTACAGATATATATATATATGTATATATATATATAGATATATATATACATACATATATATATATATATACATATACATATAAAAACAAAAATCTAAATTAGAGATGAAATGAAAAAACATGCACTGGACAAATACAAGCATGCATTTACATGATGAGACCTGAAATCATCACCAGTACATTTTAAATGGTAGATGATGCACCTCTACTACCACCGCTGCCACCACGAGCCCCCCGAAAAACTTCCCTGCACGCCCGACCACTCTCATCGTGAACATAGATACATTCTCATACAAACTACACAGAGTCCAGCTGTTGTTTTATGGAGCGCTGCAACAGTTACATATGTTGCTACATGTACAGTGGAGTAAGCAGTATGTAATATTTGTCCCACTAGCAGGCCAGTGTTGTGTGAAACCGTTGTGTGTGTTGTTGTGTTATATAAAGGCATGGGGGCTCTTTTTTTTATGATCTGCTGTCTATGGTGAGATAGCTGTACATGTTCCCTTGTTTATTTTTACACGTTAGTTTGAAAGAGAGGTCCGTGTCGGCAAGGTTCCTCCACGAGCATCCTTTGCGGCAGTATTCCAGAGGAAAACACAGAGATCGTTTAGAGTGCTGCATGAAATGTTCTCTGGAAAATTAACAGATATTTTGTAATATTTGGGATATCCTCTCCACTTGGCCTCAGGTGACAGTTCCTTGTCGTGTTTGATTTGTCCGCTTTACTCCCTTCCTATGTAAAAAGTGCCTCTGTTAGACTTCGTATCAGTTCCTCACACTCCCCGTGCTGGATAGTTCTTGTTGTATGGTTGGCTTTGGTTGCATAAACACGCACTTTGATGCTTCACCCGGGTCTGCTCAGCAAGTGAAGTCTTCAAAGTTGGCCTGGCCCGGGTGATGAGGTAGCATGTTGCCAGGATATGTTGATGGTGTACGCAGGTTCTCGCAAGGAGCCTGAGAGAGAAATGAGGAGAAAGCAAAAAAAATAAATAAAAGGCAAGTCAGATAAATTAGAGAGGAGGATAAAGACAGAAAAGAGAAATGATCAGCAGGAGTACTGAGATAGAGGGGAGGCGAAGGTGCAGAGGGGGAGTCATCAGTAAAACAGAAAATAAAACACACCTTAAAGTCATAAACTCCTAGATATACATGACATGAGCAACAAGCTGGGCCAAAAGAAATACTCTGGAGTAAAAAAAGAAAAGATGAAAATAACGAAGATGGATGGAAAGACTAGCAAGTGAGCCAAGAGAGCAGATCAGAGGAGGAGCACATCTTTCCCTTTTTTCTCCACCTGGGCTCAGACTTACAATTAAAGTGAACTGGTTTCATTTACACTTGGAAATAAGTGAGCTGTCACACCTTCCAAAGCTCTAATTCCCTCCTGTCCCTTCTGGTCCCGTCCACAAGCTTTGATTTAATTCAATCCACTTTCCGCTCTCCTACTTCTCTCTCCCTCTCATCCCAATCACCTTTTCACTCCCGTGCCTGTCTCTCAAGTCTTTCCCCCCTAGCGTCCTCCATCTCTATCTCTTCACTAACACCTTTACTCTCCCCCACCACCACCACCACCACCACCACCGTTGTTTCGTCCTCCCTCACTCCGGCTGTAGTTGAGACCAGTGAAGACAAAGGAGAGAGTGCGCCCCTGACAAAGAAATGCAGTGTGACACAGTGAAAGTACTTAGCAGCAGCCTACTGACATGGCGTTTCACATCATCCAGGCTCAGCACAGCTCCCCGGTCATTGTTGTTGCGGCCTTTGTGTTTCTTCTTCACGCATCGGCACAGCTTGTACTTGATCACCTGAAAATAGACAAGGACATCCATTACTGACCTTTTAGGGTCAAAACACAATATTCAAAAAACTCTCTTCTTTTTTTTTTTTTTGTCTTTTCATAGTTCACGCCCACATGCTTCGGAGTTTGAAGGATCAGACAAAGTGAAATTCAAGAGAGATTGATTTTATGCATCTATGAATAGGTTTCTTCCTTGAACCTGCAAAGGAGCATGTGCTGCTTTTTGCTTTGGCCGCCTCACACACACACACTAGGGGTGTAAATACAAGTTTCATCACGATATGATATTATATCGATTCTTTGGGCAGCTATGTGATATTTGCGGATATTAGGGATGTGACGGTGAGGAAATTTTCCCAAATATTGCCACTTTGCCACCATATCCTCTGCCATCTCTCGATCTGTCAACTCTCTTTTGTCCCGCGCGTGTGAAACCTGAGTCCTGCCACTCTGGGCTGAGACTCCATACGGAGCAGATGCATTCACTTTCAGTTTTTAGTGTCCGTTGTCCGACTATCTATTGATAACACGGCGCTGACATGCCAAAATTAACGAAATGGGTTTTATTTCTTCTTTTAAAAAAAGCAAAACGGCAACAGGGGCGGAGGCTATGTAATGTAAACGGTGTGTGCCCGACCACCATGTAACACCGGTAACACCGACTACCGCGGCAAGCCAAGCTGATATCACAAAGTCTGCCACGATACGTTTTCGATTTGATTCAATCAAGGGACCTGCGATTAATATAAGACGATATCATATGCGCATTTAACACAATCAGTTACAAACTGATCAACTCATAAAAAACAACTAAAATATGATTTGACAATTTTACTACTGGACTCTGTAGGAAGGAGCGACCGCTTGGACAGAAATGGGGACACGGAGGTGCAATGGGAATTTCAAAATGAAGGGATATCTTAAAGATGATGATATGTATCGATGTTTTGACTTTGCATCGATGATATTGGATTTTTGATCACTATATTGATTCAGATCATTGTGTCATTACACCCCTGACACACACACACACACACACACACACACTCACACACTCACACACACACGCACATATATATATATATGTATATATATATATATATACAGTAAAAACAAAAGCCTAACAGACACAAAAAAATCTTTCCGCATTGCTGGTAGAAGGGAAGGCACAGAGGAAGCAACACAGAGTTACCCTAATGAGAGCGGACAAAGACATCCTGACTAATCTAAAATATAATTCATCCAAAATGTCAATGTATTCAGAGTTGCTGCTGCGGAGATGTGTGTGTGTCGCACAGAAATGGGATGCACGGTTGTGAGGGACACAGCGTTCGTCACGCTCGCCAAAACACATCCTGTGCGGATGGTAAAGTTGTGTGAAAAACATTTTGTGAGCACGTAATTCCAAATAATAGCGGAGCAGTACACATTTCCATAAACAATATATTGCACTGGATGTGAGTGAGAAGCTCCCGATGATAATGGGAGATATTTTTTACCTCATATAGATAGTCAAAGAGTTCGAGAATAGTGAGGATGCTGGCTCCGATGAAGAGACCCATCTGACCTCCAATATCACCTGGAAACACAAATAAGAAAGCACGCATTGCACCTTTTGTACCGACACAAAACAGAGAGAGATGTCACTGCAACAACTTTGAAACTTTTCATCTTTATTAAGGCCTGAAAGGTGAGACATGTGACAGAAAACATAGATGTTTGAAAAACGATGCAGTTGAAAAGCCGTGATAGATCAAAGAGACAGCTCTCTGTGTGTCTTCTGGGACCTGAACACCTATTATAAAAATGCAAGCGCTTGCGTTACTGTCACTTTGGATAAAGGGCATCTGTCATGTTGCATACTGCATATAATCTATTCCCATGAAAACACTTGACAGTCATTTCCTTACCCAGAAGGCCTGCCAGTTCGTAGGCTTTCTTTTGTTCAATGGTTTCGTAGTTCAGTGCTTCAAAGTAGATATCCAGAACCAGAATGTTATCACTGTAAACAGAGAGAAAAGCACTCAGTCTTAAGTCACGTAGTCAAATGTCTCAGTTTATATTTATACACCTCTTTTTATCAGTGTCCTCAGGCGGAGAAGATGACTGGTGAGGCTGCCACTTCCTGCAGATAACAGAGCAGATGCGTTGGGTTGAGCACCAGCCGTCAGCTAATTTCTCTTAGGTGGGTGTGATGGCAATTTTTCAATTTTTGAATGTCCTTTTTTTCACTTGTCATTAATATACAGGTAGAAGGCATATTACACAGACCCAGTACAACACATTTTCTCGTCGTTATTTGCAGTTTAGTTTGTTGCTTAGTGAGGTAGCTGTACAAAGATGAACGTACCAGGTTTTCCCTAATCTCATATACATATTCTGTATTCATATGTAGAACCTGTAGGCAACGACACAAGATTTTGGTTTATGTTTGCAGTCCAAGGAGTATTGACCAATCAATTTTGAACAGTCCGTGTGGAGAGCGAAAGAGGTGGAACGCATTAGCCAAAATGCAATCTGGGAACTCACCGGCCATCGTCTGACGATGATTTAGGTTTTTACTGGTTTAAAATTAGCTTATAAACTGGATACTTGTGAAACAATCCGGTCGTACACGTCGTCTCTCAACTCCAACTTCAGTTTGCATCTCAAGTTGTTAATTGGACCGTAAACAATGAGCAGCACACAGAAGAAGAGGTCTTGGCCTGGATATCTACTGGCTACATCAGAACCCCAGAAATATAGCCCCTTAGCCCCCTGAGGCTTTTCTGTCAACAGACCAGAAGCCGATGGGTTCCAAGATTGGGTTTTCCCAATTCTGCAAGTTGTAGTGTGTTGCTCTGTTCCTGGTCTGGTGAGAACTGTATGCACTTCCCCTACCTGAGCCTTCCCTTTCCTGTCACATATGCCCCTCCATCTGCAACCCTGTGCATCTAATGACTGCCACCAAGTGTCCAAAATAATACTGCAAGATACAGTATATCTAAAAAAAATTATATGATATGCAATCAATAAACATAGATGGCTCCTATACACACCAGCTCCTAATTGTCTTAAGTATATAACAGACTAATTACCAATAAATAATAATACAAGCTATAAACATTACATTTTTTTACTCAAAAAGTGTATGTACTATGTTTTGGCATCTAATCTTCTTTTCTTCCTCTTTTAATTTTTAGGGACACCAGTCCTTGCTGTATGTAGGCCTCAGCTTCCTGGAGCAGACATATCCTTCTTATCGTCTTTCCAAGATGTTGCTGTTAGTCTGAAGTCAAACTGTGCACTCATGAGCTTGTGCATCTGGTTTGGTCTCTGGCCTCCTGCCCATTAAACAGTAGCCTCGTGGAGCAGTGGAATCAGCCGCCACAACAATATCACCTGGAGCAAAGCCTCTTTTTTACCTTTGACCGCTGTTGGATCAGAGACAAGTATTCCTGTGTCCCCTGTTTCCAAAAGAGATCTGTCATGTATTGCACTTGTCGCCATCTATGTTTGATGTGTGTTTCTTTTACAAGGAGTTCAAGCGGAAGCATTGGCTTGATTTTAAACAGAAGGAGATGGTTTGGTGTGATTGCTTCCAGGTCCATTGGATCATCAAAAATCTTGTAATGGCTCGATCATTTAAAATGGCTTCAACCTCACAAATTAAAGTTTGCAATCCTTCATCGTCCAGAACTTGTTGGTTAAGAACAGAAAGCAGCACATTTCGAACAATGCAGATCAATCGCTCCCAAACACTGCCATGACGGGGGGTTAAAGTACCACTTCATCCCTCGCTGAAGCATAGCACTCTGGAGTTTGTCCTGATTCAAGCTGTTAGTGCTTCCCTCAATTCTCTTTCCGCTCCGATAAAAGTTGCGTCATTGTCTGATCTTAAAGACAAACTTGACTTTGTCGACAAACAAATCTTAGTAATACATGGGTGCAGGAGTCTGTATCAAGTGTACAGTATAGGCAACTTGAAGATGTACTGCCCTGCAGGTGAAGATTACACCATACCTTCTAGCAAGACTTTGTCCTCTCTTGATCTCTACAGGATCGAAGTAGTCTACTCCTAAATCTGTAATGGAGGCTTGTCTGGTAGAGACCTCTCCAGGGGCAAGTCTGCCAATATTGTTCTCCAACTCTTCCCCGCTGTTGTTTGCACACAACACAGTCTGTTATGACCTTTCTTGCAGCGAAGTAGGCTTTGAAAAGCCAGTATTTTTTATGGAGGCCAGACAGCATATGGTTCTTTTCCCCATGTCTGAGTTGTTCATGGATATGTTGTAACAACAGTGTTAATATGTGAAGGTACTTCGAGAGAGTAATGGATGTTTAGCCTCTTTATATATCGCTAGTTTATTTAGGCGACCACCTACGCTCAGAAATCCATCATCTAGCACTGGATCCAGTTTGTACAAATGACTGCTTCATTTGATGCCAATTTTACCAGCTTCTAGTACAGATAGTTCCTCTTTGAATCTTTGTCTTTAACTAAGAGAGATAGATGACGCGAGATCCTCAGTACATACAGTAAACACTGTCCACGGAGTCTTGCTTAAAATACTTACATCTTTTTTTCAACCTTTTCCTTTAGTTTGCCACAGAAGTCTGAATGTCCTTCTAGTCAGCTGCAACAGTGTTGTCTTTACTTTAAGAAGCCAAGCTACGGCAGTCTTCAGATTCCTTCATGATGAGAAATAGTTGATAAGAGATAGTGGGTTTAAATGGATTTTTGAAAAATGATGTTCATTGTGATGTCTTGTGATCATGAGCAGAGATTGCAGATTCCAAGTGAGGTGTTAGCAGTTCTCTGTCTGGCTTACAGAGAAACTCTAGTCCCTTGATTCATCTCGTGCAGCTTAAAAAGCGGTCTGCTGTTCATATTTATATCTAGAGGCTTCATCAGGCGGATTTTCCTTTGTGCTAACATTGTGATACATCAGTAGCATCCCTTACAAAAGAGATCCTGTTTGCTACAAATATTTGGAAGCATTTGGTTTCGTTGCTGATCGGTCCAGAGGATGGATTTGTCCAGTTGAAGCTGTAATTCTTTGGGCTGCATTGTGTCAACTCTGACAGCTAGGACTGCCGCTATGAGCTCCATTCTGGGAATCCTCATTTGTTTTAATGGTGCCACTCAGGGTTTTCCTATTCTGAATGCAACATGCAACACTTCTTTGTTATTGTTTTCCAGTCTTAGATATGAAACAGCACCATAGCCCCTTGGCGTCCGAAAAAGTGGTGCAGCTGTGCATATGTGATTTGACCAAAGCTTGTGGGCTTCACATCATTGTGGCAAACAAGAGAAACTACGACAGCTGTTTGATTTCATGCTGTGGTAATGTCTGAAACTCAGGATTTCAGCAGAATGAAAAAGAATGGGGATTAGTATAAAGGCCCGGGGCGAAGCAGACTATTATTTTGATTCCTGAATATCCTCTCTGTGGGCCGAATCAGACTTCACACCCCACTGGAGTTGAGATCAAAACAGTAACTCGACTTTGTAGTTTCTCTTTTCATACTCGGTGCACCGTTTTATTACTTAAATTTAAGTCAAGACAAGTGATGATCTGTCAGCCTTAAAGAAACTCTGGTAAAGCCGAGGGCTATGATGAAATGCAAATTGCATCTGATAATGTAGGAATGGAGGTACTAATACCAAATGAGCACACATCTGCTCGTTTAGTGTGGGAGATATATTTCCAACCTGCAGTTTGACAGCATGGATTTTATTAAAAGCACATAAAACATCCTTAGTAAACACCATGAAAAACATCATCCTACACTTAATTCCTCGCCTGGGGAGGAAATCTTGGTCAGTGGTTCCTGACCTTTTTTTGACACACACCCACAACGTCAAATGAGCTCAAATTCATGTCATAGACCTTTTTCACAGCAGCAATTTTGAGTTATCACGGAAGGAAAAGCACAGGCGCAACAACTATACTCTATAGCTCTAGTCCATTAAGTGTCCCAGGAAGCCTTTCCAGTGAGTCAACATGTACAATACCAGGAGCCTGGACCTGGCTCACCTAAATGGAATGCAGTCTTTATTATAACTAAATACATCTGTGCATTTCCTGCTTTGACATGTCAAAGCACAAATGTTACAAATGTGATTGTCTGAATGAATGTAAAACTGTGTTATTTAACACTATTACATTTTTAGTTAATGTTAAAAGTAATGGATAAACAGTTGAAATAGCTAACAACTGTTCATTCATTATCCATTACTTTTAACAATTTGAATTATTAATCCATCATTTTTAACATTAACTAACAATTGTTAATCCATTACTTTTAACATTAGCTATTCTAAAGTCCTCACTCATCATTGTACGCTTTACTGCAGGGCTGGTTGGCTCGCTGAGGCTCAGTCATTGGCACATGGCCATTTATAAAGCCATTCTGGGTAAACTCTAATCATATATTTGCACTTTGATTGCCCAGAAATCTGACTGTAGCTATAATCTAAGATCACTAGATATGGTCTTGCTGTCTGTTGCAAGTGCACAGACTGAAGTTGGAAAGAAAGCTTAGATGTGCTCTGTTCCCCTCACTTGGAAAAGTCTTCAAAAAGACTTAAAACTAAGAGAATTGGTCTCTCTGCCTGATTTTATTGTTCTTATTGTACAATGGTGAATGATTTGGTTACTTGCTGTGTTAGGGGTGTAAGAAAATATTGAAAAAACATATATTGTGATATTATGTTTTGTGATACTATAATGATTCTCCAAAACACTGTATCGATTTTTAATTGATAGTTTACATGCAAAGATTAACTCAATACTTTGTTTCATTTGCAAGGAGAGGTGTCCTCTCAGTGTACTGTATGTTCCCTTTCAAAGTAGTGTTCTGATGTTGGATGTTACAGGGACTGTGATAAATACAAATGCAGATCCAACTATTCTGATTCCAGAAAAAAGTAAACTTTTTTTACTCAGATTTTATGCACATGGTGATATGTTCTTTATACTAACAGTTTTCTTAAAATTAGAATTAAAAAATTGCAATATATTGCCTTACAGTATTGCAATATATCACAATATATTGAATCATAACCCCTGCATTGTGATACATATCGTATCACCAGATTCTTGCCAATACACAGCCCTACTGTGCGTAGGTATTTTAATATTTCGACACGTTAAAGGTGCGATAATCAAAATTCAGAGCATTAATATAGCGTCAAACAACTATTTGCAATGTAAAGGTATAGTGAAGTAATGTTGTCCAGTCGCTATGTGTTGTAATCCGAGCTGCTCTGTGCTTTGTTAGCCGGGTTGTTATTGTTGTTGTCCGATAACTTTTTAGTTAGAAATCTCAACAGGTCTTACCTGGTTAAATATGAATTAAATAAAATATATCTATACATATTTCAACTGTTAATCCATTACGTTGAATGTTAGCTAACTATTTCTGTTTATCCTTTCAGCTATTTCAACTGCTTATTCATTATTTTCAGCTGTCTGTATCAAACATATAGAGATATTTGTCTGTTACCTTTAGCTAATTACAGTATTTCAACCAATACTCTTTTGCTTTCACTTAGCTAAATATTTCCACTGTTCATCCATCAAGTTTAGCTATGCATTTCAATCATTCATCGAATACTTTTACTGTAGCGAACTCTTTAGACTTCTCTGCTTGTTTGTCAACTATTTTTCATGCATACAAAATTGCAACACATAATGTTCAGATTTTTTCAGCTAACTCAATAGATGGATATATATTTTACATTAAATGTTTATTTAGTTCAGTAGTTTTTAATCAGTGGAGCTTCTCTACAATCCTCCCACATACTCCCCGGCAGTTGCAGAAGTAGTTATACCCCCGGGGTACATACAGTGGTATCCTGTGGTTGGGAATCACTGATCTAGATGTTGTTTTTTATTTTGTTATTGTTGACATTCCTGGGTGTTTTCTCCTGATTTGTAGCCCCACCAGCGTGAGGTGTCAGCCTGCAGCTTGAATGATGCTTCCTTGCTGTCAGATCTTCTCATTGCTAAGTGAGTAACCTGCAATACATCTGATCAGAGCTGTGGTCCAACAGCCCGTGAAGCTGAGGTGTGTCTACATCTCTCTCTCCCTCTCTCGCGGTGTTAGTGGTTCCCAGTGGAGAGACAGTCCACTGTCACAAACTTCAGTTTCACACCACTAAACACTGTGCAGCCCATATACTAGAACACTCCCAGCTAATGCTCATCAGGCTGACATTGCTTGGAAAAGTGGCCAGTCAAAAAAATTAACTGGATAGACTCTATCCATGGGGAATTAAATAAAACTTTCAGCAGGGAGAAACGAAAGGTTTTTGCAGCACTCTGACTACATATGGTGTAATTATCTTGTTCTCAACAGCTCCGTTGGGAATGACAGATAAAAGATTCAACTATTATTGCACCCTCTCCTCATTTCCTTGAACTACTTTTGATCTTTCCATTAGATTTGGCAAAGAAACAGTACTTACTTGGCTGATTAATCAAGTCAAACCCTTACTGCAAGCTCCTTATTCTATTTCCGCACCTCAATGAAAACAATCCAAGTTTGAGAAGGTGAACTGCAGTTATTGTGCAGCATTTAGGCAAGCTGCTTAATGGGAAAACAACCTCAAAACACTTTGATTCTGTTGTGTAGAAACCTGACATGTGATGCTACCTTGTATCAAGAGATTTCCAGGGCAGCTTTGATGGTGTTTATTTACTGACATGGTTTGATCCTCTTAAAATAATGGTAAACATCAGATTTTACTCCATGTACCTAGCGATCAAAACCATAAGCTACGTTTGAGACCATACGGCAGCAGCATTTTCCCCACAATATGATGGAGCCACATGTTACCTTTGGCCTGAAGAAACCTGCCTTTGCTAATTATTTCTCTAATGTCAACAAAAAAAGCTGGAAGAAACTAATTATTCCCTTTCTCTAGGAGTCATTGAGTCATGTAGGAAATCATAAACCAAAGCAAAAGTCAATGAAAACTGAAAGTAAGCCTTTAGGATATGGTTGAAATCAAGATCAATATGTTAATTAGATTTTTTTTTTTTACCAAAATTGATTTGTATAAATCACAGTATGGCAAATGTATACTAAATCAAATTATGATTAACTGTTCTTAATTGATGTTAACTGTGTTCCACCATCAAGCATTTCATCTAATTAAGTTCACTCTAAAATTAAAACTAAAGTTTTCGATTATAATTAGCATGAAGGCATCAATTTGGAACAGACTTTTGTAAAACCATAACATGATAGTATCATATTATCTAATTATGATTCTACAGAAAGTTGATTAACAATACTTGAATTATTCTCCAGCACTAGAAAAGGTAATAACACCTAAAGTCCCCCTCCACTCAAGAGTTTAACACTAAAAGACTGTTTTCAGGCTCATATGCTGAAGTTGCTCTGTGCTCACCTTAAAACTGACATGTGCGTACAAACATGATTTTGTAACATCAAAACTAGTTTGGACGCTAGTCGTGGTCTAATATGCAACTTAAAGAAGTGTGATGAGAAAACCTGAAACCTCCAACACATGAATACCCTGAGAACGGACTTTACGGTGAAGTAGGAGACATCTTGTGTCGAGCCGAAAAATGTTTGCATATTCAACGAGGGAGAAGGAGTAGATACGTTTTTACCTTTCACGCTTTTAAACCATATCAGACACCAATTATTATTCAAAGTAAAATATTTTACATGTCTTAAAACACATGGGGTTCTTTAATCCAACCCCGTCTCCGACAAAATTACATTCCCATAAAACTAAACTGCATTCTCAATTACGTTTTGAGGGAAATGTGTTTTCTCACGGATTATTTATTGCACAGTTCATTTTTAAACAGTTTTAAACATGTGGTTAATGTTGGAAATTGAAACAAAACAACAACAACAACAAAAAAAACGCATCAAAACTACTTGCTTATGTTTAGTAAAAAAAACATCATGGTTTGGCTTGAAATGACTACGATATTGAAAATAAACAAAACAAAAACACTACACTTTTAGTTTCACACGGGACACAAACAGCGGTCTCCTGGAGGAAAGTCCTATGTTTGTTGTAACCATTCACCTCCCCTCCCTTGAAGTGGACTTTCTCACGTGTTATACTTGTTATTTTACCACACAACTTGTATTAACAGGTGCTCGATATACTACGTCATCTGCTCTGCACGTCACTTGTTGACTATCATATTTGTGATACGTCAAAGACGAACGTTATCCGTGAAAAAAATACATTTCCCTCCAAACATAACTGAGAATGCGGTTTAGTTTCTATGGGAACATATTTTTTAGGAGACAGGGCTGCTTTAATCACATATACTGAAATGCACCTAAATGACAGTTGGGTGACATTGACAAGTATAATTTTCAACTGCTTTATGCGTAGCAGCTTAGCAGCCAGAAATACAAGAATAGTGACACTGAACAGCACCAAGGTGATAATGTGTAAAACTGGATAACGCTCATCACTGGATAAAGACATAAGAATGTGACTTACGCTATGTACTGCTCTGTCTTGTTGAATTTCTTGGCGAGGTACTTGGCTGATGCTTTGCTGGGTATCTTGACAAAGGACATCTCTTTACCGTAGCGCGTCATGTTGCACGGCGTCTCGCACACACAGTAGTCATTGTCTCTCTCGACAAGAAAGTCTGAAAAATAGATTGGGCAGAAAAAAGGAGAGAGTGACGGACAGGACAGAGAGTGAAGACGCAGAGACAGATTTATCGTCACACCAGGCAGACGAACACAATGGCAGCAGACTGAAAGGCGTCAAAGAAAACATGTGAAAAGGCGCAACAAGGAGACACCCCAGAGACCCTTATAGGAAATATAAAAGATATAAGACCCACGGCGACAGAGGCAGAGAGACAGCGGCAGACAGAGGCCGACACGTGAGTCTTGTGTCATGAAAAGAGCGAGAGATTGCGAGTCAATAAGAAAACAAGCAACAGGCATGAAAGGCCTGAAAGGTATCAGTTGATGGAGAAATGGGGGAGTGTGAAAAGGAGAGCCTCAGCGCCAGGCCTGAGGTTCGCTGTTTGAGAATGGCTACCATCAGGCTGAAGGAACACTATTATCTGTTATCAGCATGGATCAGGAGCTCTGAACAGTGGGACACACAGACACACACACTCACACACTCACACACACACACAGCATGCTGGGTTATCTCCTTACCCAAGGCGGGATCTGCACACTCCTTGTACTGCTCCGGGGTGCAGTATGGGGCATCTCCTAAGGACAGGCAGGAGAAACACAATGTTCTCAGTGTGAACAAAAAGAGCGAAGAAGAGGGTTTTCGAAGAAGCACAAAGGATGACGAGATCTGGGCTCATAATTAATTTGGTCTCAGGCTGTCATTACCGCCCTTATCGCGACTGGATATTCGTCACAAACGTGATCTCATCTCGTAATTGATTTCATTAAACTTTTGTACATTCGCCGCCTCTCGTCAGTGTCACCCTCTCCATCTTTCTCTCCTGTGGCAGTTGAGCCATCCTCTCCCTCACAACACAGGAAAAAAAAAGCATGTCCTAGATGTAAAGGAAATTATTTCCCCAGCAGCAATTATTCACTGCATTTTGCTGCATACTCTTTAAAAACGCTCTAATGACAGCGAGATAGCAGAGATGAATAGGAGCAGAGGAAGTTAGCTGGGGAGATCTCTGTGGACTCACATTAATCAACTGCACAATCACTATAAGATAGCAGCTAATCCTGATTGTTACACAGACAGATTGTCTGGCTCTCTCTGGACGTGCAAACACAGAGCTGACCCTGATTGAAGAGAGAGACATTAACAATCACTGGACAGGTGACTGCGGGTTAACGGAGGCCAAATTCGAATGTTTCCTCTGTGCCCCTCCTTTTCAATTTGCCATCCGAGATGCCACATGGTGATTAAATCTAGGAGGTGGACAGCGAATGCCAGCTGTAATCACTGCACAAACACAGAGTGAAAATAGTGGAGTTTTCCGATTCACTGGAGTGTGAAAGTATCTGATGCATCTGCAGCCGCCGCTTGTTCCTTAAGAATTGTTTTTGTCGCCACAATTTCAAATGAAAGTGCTTCCAACAACAACAACAGACACTCTTACATCTTTATCTTTATGAATTTATGTATATATATATATAGAGTATTTGTATCCAGCAATGAGATGCCCATCTGGTTCCTACCAGGCATGTGGACCATCCTGCAGTTGCAGTTCTCCACTAGGTATCGTGTCTCACAATCGATCCGGCACGCCGTGATGCTGTAAGTGCTGAAGAAGTCCGAGTCCATCGCCGTGGCCTTGCAGTCACCCCACGGGGGAGGCAGGTACGTCAGCTGAGAGAGAAGCAGAACCAATTTACTTATAGAGCATATTGACTGTTGAACGTCATCTCTGGAGCCATTTAACCTTGTACTTTCTGTCAATATAGGAGCTATTACACATTTATTGTATTTGGCACAGGCATTTAATCTCACTCTTATTCCACAGTGAATACATGTGTATAGTGGTGCTTATTGCTGGAGCTTCTCTCCTACGCCTGGGCTATTCCCAGTCTCCCTCGGTGCTTTCATCGTACTGCCCACTCTCCATGCAGGAATCGAATAGTATCAGCTGTGTAGTAGAGCTGTGATGTTGAAGTTTACACTCCAAACAGCTTTGCTGCAGGACGTGTGGTGCCATATTCCTGCTGTTTTGATCCATAAATGTACATTTTCTATCATTCGTGTGCAACCTGTGCAATGAAATATTCACCATATGTAAACATATAGACAACTCCGTCAGTCAATCACACAGAGAGAAAAAGCTTCTTCCCTCAGGCCATCACGATGGTGAACTCTGTCCTCTGTCCTCTGCATATCCTCGACCTTGTCTAACACATTGTCTCCTGGGAATTCTTTGCAGTGCCATGCACATTTGCGTGTGTTGAATTTCATGGTATGGTTGCACAACCCACTTAGACACTGGGCTAATATACACTTCAGCATTTTAATATTATATTATATATTTATTTATTTAAGATTTTTTTCAATAATTGTATTTTTTTATGTTATTTATTATATATATATATTATTATTATTTTTTCTTCTTGTTCTCATTATTACTCTTTATTTCACACAAGCCTTTTTAGAGTATGCCATATTGCATTTCACTGCACATATTGTATGAGCATGTGACTTTATGTGATATGATTGTATCTGCCTGCAACTACAGTAACAATAATTTTGATAATGGATTCATCTGCAGATTATTTTTGTCTATTAATTGTGTTTTATGTATATAACATTTTATATATTCAGATTGCTTGTTTTGTGAAACTAACAGTCCAAAACCCCAGAGGTATTCAGTTAAATATATAAGAAGACTAAGAAAACCAAGTTCTTGCCACGCAAATTTGAGAACATTTGCGAAGCTGATACTAGTGTATTTTTTTACATTGTTGCTCAAAGTATTACTTAAAAGCAGTTAAGTTAAGCAGCAACAGACCAATAAACCAATGACATAGAATATAAGTCTAGGTGAAGGTGGTTTCTAGGTGGTATCTTTACATGAATAAAGATGAGATAATGATGAGCATATTACTTGACCACTCTAAGCACTACTAGTCCCTGACCTCCATCATCAGAGGCCTGTACTTTGAAACAAGTTCAACATACCCAGGTTATCTTCTCATTATCTGGCTTAACTAACCCCAACAACTGCAATCACGCTAAGCGATCTTACAACGGTGGTTATCAACTCAGTAACTCAGCCCAGGGTTTCCAAATCTGGCTATGAGCGCGTTCACATGAAAGGGATGGTGTTTGCAGCATATGACCAATCACAAAGATGGACAAGTCTATGTCAGCAAAGCGGCACATTTTACAAACAAAGAGTAAACTATAATATCAGACAAATACGAAGAAGTTAAACACATAATCCAGACTTTAAAAGTAACACAGTTGAAGCTGCCAAATGCAGAAGGACAGCTGGCAAAAGAAAAAATTGCTGATGTATGAATGCGTAAATTTAAAGATTTATTAATACTTAAAAGTCAGATATAGTCGTCTAGATGGGGCATTTAAATTATAAATAGCTTACAGAATGTAATGGATGAATAGATTATACTGTGTATGACTATTTCATCTTTCTTTCAACTGCATCCCCGACTCCGGCGGTGTGAAATGGACTTGGGAGCAAGTAAAAAATAAATATGAAAACATAATTCAAAGCGGTAAGCACCCACAGCATACAGCCAGCTGTCCTTCCTGCATTTGTCAGTTTAAACTGTGTTGTTTTTAGCCTGAATTATAACTTAAACTTCTTTGTATTCGTGTAATGTTATCATACGATCTGGGCTCACTGGGCTCTGATTGGTCAGCAGGCGGTGCTTTTATTTGAATTGATCTCTTATCTCGAACATAACCTGCTCCGGAGCAGTCTATTGAAAACATTAGACAGAAAATAACTGAGTAAAGAATTAATACAGAAATTGGGATATATAAAGTTGGACAAATGTATAAATATAAACCTCCTACTCCAAAACAAGCCCCAATGAGTCTTGTTTATACTTGAGGTTGCACCACACTATTCATGTAGAAACAGTAAAGTGAAATCACTCCAACAGAGTGCTTTTTGAAATGTACATATTATATGAAAGTATTAGTGATATTAATTTAAATTTCAGCTGCCTTAAAAACAAGACAAGTTACATTAAATGCTATAAAACAGCCCCTAGCTGCGTGTCTCCGTCTCATCAGTTCAAACAGTGCATCACTGAGTGCTCACAGAGCAATAAATTAAAGGCCACTGTTATGATTTAGGAACCTGCTTTTTACAATTTTGTACTGGGGTGCAAGAGGCAGCCACGTGTGTCAGTTACTGGATTTGGTTACTAATAACCCAAGGGGATGCTCAACATGCAGACACCTATACATACTGTACATCATAATCAAGTAGACCAGGTAGCTCGGACTAAATTCTAATCATGAGGAGACTATAATGATTCCTCCGCTTATGTTCACATCAAGGACGTCTCACAAAGTCAAACGGAACATAAAAACCATCAGAGCCGGGTAAAATGTGGCAATCAATAATAGGTGCGTGTGTATTTATTCACCTCATCACGTGGACTAGACATATTAGAGGAGCTATGCGACTGGGTAATGGCCTTCTTATGCTCTTCTTCTGCTGCTATTTCGATTTCTCTGCGTTTTTCAAAAGCTCCACTCAGCCATCCTAAACCACCTTGTGGCAACATTACTTCCCACTGGTTAAACTCCTGCAAAAGCTTAATTCTGCAAGCGTGGACAAAAGTGAAACAAGCGTAAGAGATTTCAGGACACGTTAGCGTGCTGTTTAACGAGCACAGAGGAGAAAACAAATCATGTTAAGATTGTGACCTCAATTCCCCCTTTGTTAACTGAGCGAGAGAGCGCAAACGAAAGGGTAAGAGGTGGAAAGAAGAGGAAAGGAAGTGAGACTCTGCGGACGACAAAAGAGGAGGAAGGAGAAGAAACAGTCTGTTCTTTTTTGCTTTTTATGTTAAGTAGGGAGGAATTGCAGATTTTTCTTCTGTGGGATCATGGTGAGTGGCAGATTGGCAGGCTGAAAAGACCCCGACAGTTTTACACTACAGGACTGCTGAAGCAGGCAGTTGAATGAATGTGAGCAAACTGCATTAGATTAATGAAGACTTGGCCTCCCAGCCAATGAAATAAAGAGAGAGAGAAAGAGAGAGAGAGAGAGAATCATATTAAAGAGAGAGGAATTGTATTAGAGAGAAAAAAAGTAAGGGAGCTATTGAGAAATAGAGGAAAACAAAGAGGGACAGTTTCCTGCAGACGCGACATTGGCAGCATGCAAAATCCTGCTGCAGCCCGCCGACACTGGAACACACTCACTGGTAGTGTGGACGTGGAAGGACTGAGATCACTCCCAAATCCATCCCTTTCCGTTCTCCATTCATTATGCATGGTTCTGTAGCATATTAGGGGCCAGAGTATATGATTTGTCTGACTGTATGCTCTCAGAATTATTCACAGTTCAGAGGAATAACCTACATACACTTCGTCTCACTGAGCAAAACAGACTTCCACGAGCTTACTAGCGAAAGTTTGTGTTTCTATAGCAATGTTAAGGCCCCAGGTTTGGGTCTGAGGCAGATTTTTTGCTTTCTGTGTGAAACGCAGGATTGATTTCCAGCCAAAATTATGTTTTTAACCTTCTTTAGTGTGAAGGCAGAGAAGCATTTGTCCTTCAAAATGAAGCACAGTGCTGAGAGTGCAGTGCTTACCATGTGGGACGCCTCATTTCAACTCCCAAGAGTCCAACAACAGCCTTGAACAGTGTGGTGACAAATATGCTACTCCCCTGGGTGGCTCAATCACTGAGGCACAAGTATGACCAGACGATAATGAACACCCAGATTAAGGAAACATCATGTTTAGTGGTGGAAGAATTATTCAGATTCTTTACGAAAGTAAAAGTACCAATACAACAATGTGAAAATAACAAAGTGAAAATACTCCCTTACAAGTGAAAATGCTGCATCCAAAATCTTTCTTAAAGGTTCTCTCAACGATATTCAGAGCATTAAACAACTATTTGCTATGTAAAGCTATAGAGGAGTAATGTCTACCTGAGTAGATAATGAAGTCGCTCTCCCTCTGTGTGTGTTGTAATCCGAGCTTCTCCGTGCTATGTTGACATAGCCGGGCCGGCCGCGTGTGCCTTTTAGTGCATGCTAGTGCATATGAGCATGCTCCACTGGCTAGCTCACGGCTGCCGCTCTGCACTGCGTCCATACAGCGGTTCAAGGGAAGAGGTCAAGAGACCCCCTTGAAAATGGCCATGCCAGTTTTTCCTCGCCAAAATTCAGCTTAAATTTGGAGTGTCATTTAGCATTTTTCCCAACAAGCTAACATGACATTGGTACCAATCGATTATAGTTTCTAATTTTCTAGTTTCATATGATACCAGTATCTTCACTCTAACTTAAAGACTGAGCCCGCTACAACCTCTGAAAGACAGAATAGCGGCCGGATATTTGAGGTTAATAGTTTAACTTTAATAGTTTAATAGTTTGCAGCTTGCCGTCAGCTGTCCGGGCTGACACCACAGCGGAGCTACAGAGACATGAGGCAGCCCAACGTGCTGCTCTGATCGTGGTGTGGGCAACAGATTACTGTACGGGAAGTTTACAGACAGGCTTCTAGTGACACATTACACACACAAAGTTTATTCCCACCCTGAGGCTGCAGTGATTGTTTTTAACAATTTTAACGTGGGTTGGTTTTCCTCCAATCCTCCCCTATTTTTTGAGTCACCAGCCGCCACTGGAATACAGGTATATTCAGAAAGTGTGAGAAAAATAAACTGTTTTTTGAACACAAGTACACAAGTATGTAAATATGTTCTAGTAATAACCCAAAATACAAGTATTATATGTCCCCTTTGAAGTATCAAAGCGAAAGTAGTCGTTCTGCAGGAAAATGTCCTTTGTGGCTGATTATTATATACTACACTATAAAATTGTTAATACTGATGCAACAATATGTAAGTAGCATTTAACTGTTGTATCTGAAGTGGAGCTAGTTTTAATTACTCCAATGGTTCCCAATTATCGGTTTTGGCTCCCTCCAAAGAGTAACAAGATAAATCTGAGGGTTCGAGAGATGCTTAAGAGAGAGCTGCTACACAAATTGGTATTCATTATTGGACATTTCTGTAATCTTTGCTTTTTACGTCTGAAATGTGACAATGGGGCCCAACTAACTTTTTTTTGTAAGGGGTCACAAGCCAGAAAGGTTGAGAACTACTAGTTTAATCTTTAACAATGTGTTTTATAAATTTATATGTTTTAATGTATAATCTTAGTCTGTCAGACTGGAGTAAAAAGTACAATATTTGACTTTGAAATGTAGTAAAGTAGAGGTATAAAGTAGCATAAAATGGAAATACTTAAGTACAAGTATTCCATTCTCCTCGGTGACCTGCCTTTATGTGATCAGTTGGATTATAAGGTTAATGTTTGAAAGAAAATGATCCAAGCAGCCAGTGTGTGGACCAGAAGGTTAAAATCTATGGAGAGCAGAGAGATGGGTGATAAATGATTATGATGATGATAAATCTCAGTGGTTTCAGCATGAGCCACCTTTTCAGATTACAAGGAGTCATTCGATTCAAAACATCCCTTAGTGGGGCTTTAAATACATTCAGAGTGTGTCCCATTTGCCTCGACATTGTTAAACCGACAGAGAGGGTTTTCTGATAAGCTTGCTAACTGAACAGCTTGAGCTCACTGTTTAAATTTCAAATGATTGAGATCCTGCCTGGCCTGTGAATGTTCCATAAAGCTCTCAGTCTGCTGGGGAGTGACAGGGGTAGACAAGGGCAGAGCCATCAGAAGGGCCTCAGAGGCAGCAGAGAGATCCTCCAGATGGTTGAGGATCAAGGGGAGTGAGCAGGATGGTGTGAGCGGTACTGGGACACGGGCCAGGGCTTTATCACCTGGGCCATGCAGGAAGTCTGAGGCTGAAAGCTCCAAAACACCCACAATGATCCCAGGATACCTCACTGATTATATTAGCCACTTTATGAGGTGGTGTATCTTCACACTAGACAAGGTGATTGCATGACAATTGTCTAGACAAATCAGTAAGCATCCATGTAAACTTAAACAGATTGTGACAGACATCTGGGACAGTCAAGCAATTGGATTTGAAGTTGTCAGAGTTCAAATTGAATTTGACATTGAAAAATTTTTTGCCTATTGAAAAACTGACAGCAATGTCAGGTGGTAAGTGTTAGATGAGTGTGACAAGGTGAGCCACCAGCAAAGCTAGGCAGGCTAAAGCTGGTTATATTAAAAAAACAACTTAACTGCAACAATGAAACAGAAATAAAACATATTATTAGTACAAGCCACGCTGACTTACACATATACCTCCACTTTGAAGACGAGAAAATGTGTGATTTTGTTAATACTATCAGGACTTGAAGAAAGATTAGCAGCATTACTATTGAGGTAATTATTCACGGAAAGCTACATACACATTACACTTTAGGCAGTTTGTATTGTCAAGACCTGGCTAAAAGCCATAAGAAAGCTTGGCCGAATAATGTGTAATATAATTTCTGTTTATGTCTATGCCGATGACACACAACTTTATATGTCTGTAAAATCTGACGCCCTCAGGGAAGAAAAGTCTGATATAATCCTGTTTGGGTCATTAAACACATCAACATTTAATGATATATTTGATAACCTGGCTCCTTCCTAGCCTAGGAGTTATCTTTGATTCCAATCTAAGTTAGTATGGTTCAGCCCTATTTTTATCAACTACGATTTGTTTAAACATTTTTTAAGCGGGGCGACCTCTAGCTCACCCAGTATGGCGTGCCCCCATGTAGGCTGAGTCCTTGGCAAGACCCGTGTCATCCCCTCTCTTTCCCCCCTTTCCTGTCATTCTCCAGCTGCTCTAATGAAGGCAATACAAGCCCTAAAAACAAACTGATCATTATCTGAAGTTTTACTTATTAACTTTTAATCATTCCATGCTCCAGCACACATTGGGCAAAAATTCCATAACAATCTTTCAGCATATTGTAAATCAAGTGTTTTGAGTAATTACTAGACTTCTGCACTTCCTCATGGCTCTGTTTTCAGGCTTTAAAAAATCTATCCCGTGATGGGAGACTTTGACCAATCACAGGTCATTTCAGAGAGAGAGAGCGTTCCTATTGGCTGTTCATTCAACGAAGGCAGCTGTCACTCACTTGTAAACTCCGATCAAACGGTCAAGCTAGGCAGTGCTGATCAAATATGAATCAATATTCTGTTACTGTAATGCTTATTTCTTGCCTCAAATGTTTTCAGAAACATCTTGTAGTGTACTGTTTAGCTGTAAAATGAGAAAGTTTGCTCCGGCTGGTGGGCGGTGCTTGGTATTTCCTCAACTGATCTCAACATGGCGGCTGGGTCACAAACTTTCTCATTTTACAGCTAAACAGTGAAATTGGTCTTACTACCTCAGTGACTTTCTTTAAATCACTACTAAAAACTCTGCAATACTTTCTCCAGTAATTGGACTTGCTGTGCCAAGTCACTTTTAGTTTTTTGTTGTTTGTTGTTTATTTTTGCAAATCACTTTGTAACATTCTTTTAAAAAAAAAAAATACAAGTAAAGGTTATTGTCATCATTATTATTCAAGCGTGAAAAGAGTGGCTCCCTTTATATTTGCATCCTTTTGATTTACAGTCACAATATCTCTTTGGAACCCTCAAAAGGCCAATATTGACATACAGATTCTTCCTGACAAAATGTGCTGAGACATAGTCTTGTGTTTTTTGTATTTCATTTCTGTCATCTTTCTCTCTACGTACCCGTTGTTCCTGACAGGAGACAAAGGTCTGAAACCCCGGCGCCACTCCAAAGCCCAGCTGGTCTATGAACGGCGGCTCGTCCTGGGTATGGATCTGAACTTTGATCCCTGCTTCAAACGACGTCTCGTCTGTTGACAAGAAGAGGTTAGGACATTTACAACAGGGATGATGATTTGTATGCACACATTGGCCTGCATGATCTACCCAGCAGCAGTTGTTACTAATCAAATGGAGAAAAAGCTTTGCGGCAGTGGAATATGTTACAGCCAGTGAGAGAAAAACAAGCCAGTAACAAAATCTAACAAGCAAGAAAATAAACACATGAGAATTTGAGTTAACTTGTAGTCTTATGTGAGCTGGAAAGAAGCATTCCTCTGGAGTTATTGATTATACATTATTTACATCTATGGACTTCAAGGGATGACAGTCACATTGTGGTCTTTCAGGAGTTAACAATAGCTGGAATGAGGAGTGAAAGGATAAAGATGGGCTTCCTAAATACAGCTGTTGATGACAATATGTGCCCCACAGGAGTCTTATTTACTGCAGGGGGAAACGTGGAAGTGAATGGATAAATTAATAAATAAATGATGAGGATAAAAGGAAAATCAATAGAGCTGACAGCTTCCTTCGCTACAGCACTCTGCCGTATAGATTTTAAATGAAGCAGATGGGAGTCCTTGATACTGAGATAGGGGGAACATCACAATGACATGGTGACTCAAGCCTATACTCATGCAAACATATTTGTATCACATTTGCAGAGTCCTGGAACTGCTTATCATGGCAGGCTGGATTCAAGAGATTTAGTTCCTTTGAGTGTTGGCTGGGGGGATAAAGTAGGATGTCTGTTTCCTGCCGCCTTTCCTCCCCGCTTGTCACTTGGCGTCGTCCTCTAAGTGCCAGGCTTTCTCAATATTTTCAATTAAAGGGCTCAGGAATGCGGCTGGAATTCAGCACGAGAGCTTCGTCAAAGAGCGACGGACTTTAACCGCTACACGTCGCTCTTCTGAGACTCTATACAAAGCCATCTTTTGCTGCTGCCAAGACTAATGCTCGAGGCTTAGAGCAGCAACATATACATATGTAGTGCCCAAGCTCCTGCTCGCAAAAGCGTATGTCATCTTTAAGTCATGGCCATCTGTCATCCTCATACAATTGGAATAATGATATTCAGGCTGAACCTAGGAATGAAATGGAAACTTGATCACACTTGATGCTGCACAAGCATGTACAGCTGCCTCAAAGTTGTTATATACACTGCCTGTGCTTTGTTCTGAAATAATTTCAGGTATGCAATAATCACACAGAAAGTGTCTTAAAATAGTCATGGAGACATACTGTTGCTATGGTGTTGATAGGAAAATCACTAGTTTATCAGTGAGAGAGGGAATGTAATTTTTAGGGCTGTCAAAGTTAACGTGATAATAACACTTTAATAAATCTTTCTGAGGTTATAGCAGGCTCTGTGTTAAAGCTAGATAGAAGATACTGTTACCATAGGAAACTAGGGAACCTAATGAATCCATTGGTACCAAACATGGCATAGCTAAGCAGCAAGGAGGTTAAATAATGCTCCAAACTTGAGCAAAGTTTTGGCAAGGAAAAACTGTCATGGCCATTTTCAAAGGGGTCTCCTTGACCTCTGACCTCCAGATATGTGAATGAAAATGGGTTCTATGGGTACCCTGCGAGTCTCCCCTTTACAGACATGCCCACTTTATGATAATCACATGCAGTTTGGGGCAAGTCATAGTCAAGTCAGCACACTGACACACTGACAGCTGTTGTTGCCTGCTGGGCTGCAGTTTGCCATGTTATGATTTGAGCATATTTTTTTATGCTAAATGCAGTACCTGTGAGGGTTTCTGGACAATATCTGTCATTGTTTTGTGTTGTTAATTGATTTATAATAATAAATATATATGTACATTTTCATATATCAAGCATATTTGCCCACTCCTATGTTGATAAAAGTATTAAATACTTGATAAATCTCCCTTCAAAGTACATTTTGATCAGATAAAAAATGTGTGATTCATTTGCGATTAGTCGTGATGAACAGACAGCCCTAGTAATTTAATATTTTATCGAACTACATCATCACACCTGCCCACTCACATTTCCTTGGATGTTTCCTTTAAATGTCATCATGCTGAGCTCTTCTGGTACTATTTTGATCAAGACGGGGCCTCAGTGGTTGCCACTGTTGCCTCACAGCATGATGGTTTTGAAATCGACACTCCCAGCGGTGTTGTTTCTGTGAGGGGTTTGTGTGTTCTTCCCGTGTACTGCCCGGGTTTCCTCTGATCGCTCCTTGTTTCCTCCCACAGCTCAAAGACATGCAGGTCATGTGAAGTAAAATCTCTAAATTGCCTGTATGTGTGAAAGTGAGTGTCATCATGTGTTAGACTAACACTCTCATAGACTGGCGGCCTGTCCTGGGAGTAACCTGCTTCTCACATAATGCATGCTGGGATATGCTCCAACCCCATGCGGCCCTTGAAGGAGATAAGTGGGTATAAAAGATGCATGGATGGAATATCCAGGATACTCAGCTACTTGTTTAGACCTGGGGCCTCATTTATCTATCAATCATGCATACTCACAGTTTTGTGCTTAAACCATGCGTGCACTCATTTCTACGCACAGAGTCTGCTTCATTAATGTTTTCATCTTCTGCTTAAGAATAAATGCGTACATTTAGGACCACTCCTGACCAGGAAAACCAACAAAACTTTAGTGGTACACACAAATTAAAGACATATAAAGCAAAACTCTACCATGTAATAATGGATAGATTGTAAATTATAGTTCCTCAACACATTTTTGTTATATTTATAAAACATAGTAATGTAATAGTTCTGTCAGAGTAAAATTATGCCTTTTAATGGCTCTATTTCCACTGGTTTCTCCTGTACTACATCACTGAGCACCTGTGGAGTCATATACCAGATCCTATTCAGACTTTATTAAGGACACAACTCATGGGGGGTCAATAGCACAATAAAATACAAATACAAAGAAGAAAAGAAAAAATATATATGAAATCTTATATATATAGATATATGTATGGATATATGTAGGTTAAGTGATTCTTTAACTGGTATTATTTCATTTCCTTAACCTCCTAACGGAACTCAGTTCAGGGTTGGTTAAGGAAATTAAATAATACCGTTAATCGCATGATGGTCCATAGTTAATCACGATTAATCGCAAATTAATCGAACATTTTTAATCTGTTCAAAATGTACCTTAAAGGGAGATATGTCAAGTATTTAATACTCTTATCAACATGGGAGTGGGCAAATATGCTTGCTTTATGCAAATGTATGTATATATTTATTATTGGAAATCAATTAACAACACAAAACGATAACAAATATTGTCCATAAACCCTCACAGGTACTGCATTTAGCATAAAAAATATACTCAAATCATAACATGGCAAACTGCAGCCCAACAGGCAACAACAGCTGTCAGTGTGTCAG
>CAKAOH010038009.1:0-29450 GCA_916701665.1 Sebastiscus tertius
TATATATATATATATATATATACATATATATATATATATATATGTATATATATACACTAACTGGCCACTTTATTAGGTACACCTTGCTAGTACCGGGTGGTCTTCTGCTGCTGTAGCCCATCTGCTTCAAGGTTGGACGTGTTGTGCGTCAGAGATGGTATTCTGCATACCTTGGTTGTAACGAGTGGTTATTTGAGTTGCTGTTGCCTTTCTATCATCTCCAAACACTCTGCCCATTCTCCTCTGACCTCTGACATCAACAAGGCATTTCCGTCCACACAACTGCCGCTCACTGGATATGTTCTCTTGTTGGGACCATTCTCTGTAAACCTTAGAGATGGTTGTGCGTGAAAATCCCAGTAGATCAGCAATTTTTGAAATACTCAGACCAGCCCGTCTGGCACCAACAGCCATGCCACGTTCAAAGTCACTTAAATCCCCTTTCTTCCACATTCTGATGCTCGGTTTGAACTTCAGCAAGTCGTCTTCACCACATCTAGATGACGTAATGCATTGAGTTGCTGCCATGTGATTGGCTGATTAGTTATTTGTGTTAACAAGCAATTGAGCAGGTGTGCCTAATAAAGTGGCCGCTGAGTGTGTGTGTGTGTGTGTGTGTGTGTGTGTGTGTGTGTGTATATACATAAAAAATTAAATAAATAATGTAAATATTTTTATTATGTAAATAGACATAATATAAAATATGATACTGTGGTAGATGAAAATATACAGTATACGTAAACTGTGGTGTGTGCAGGTATAAACAGGTAATACAGATCACAGGTGCTACTGCAGCTGAACTGGTGTCACTGACCTTTACTACTAGTTTACCAGTAGAGAAACTAGAGGTCATGCAAGGCAGTAATCCACAACATCAACATTACTTCAGTACCAAGGAGAGCACACACACCATGGGTCTGAATTCATCACTAAACTAGATGTCACTCTTTAGAACTAAAAAAACAAAAACACCGTCCTCACAGTGGACGGTTTGACTACAGTATGACTAATAATAATAATAATAATAATCAGCACTATATTGCTTATGCTAAGATTAGCAGAACACTATAGCAGCCACAAATGCACCACACTAAACTATTTTTTCTGTTACTGTCACTCTCGCCAAGCGTGACCAAATCAGCAAAAATGATTTCAGGGAAACTCATCAAATCCAGAGTAGCCAAGCAAGCGTATTACCTTCAACTGAATGAGCACAAATACTAAAACTGCTGGTAAAAAAACAGTCTTGCTCATGGAAATTCGAATAAAAAACATTGAATAGTGCAGCTTTAAAAAATGTACAGTACAGAAATGTAGTGATTGACTGAAACCTGTGCAATGCTGCGGCCCTAGGACAGGCCAAGGAATTCTCTATTGAGAGAGAAGGCTGGTTATATTCTTTATTTTCTTATTGTCACCAAATCCCATTATAAATACTCACTAGAGCACTAAATGTGTATTAATCTGCAGATGAAAATAGTCCCCAGATAAATGCACTATTTCCTCCTGTGTGAGTACCATTTGCTGGAAACTACTGTGCCCATTTTCTATGAGCAACTTTTTTTGCAATGGGAACCTTGTAAATGCTTGAAGGTGGCAGGATGTCAACTCTGCTAATGGACTCCTGCTGTATCCACCTGAATAGTTCTGGTTAATGACTGATCCGCTTTGTCTGAACCCGTTGTTACAGCTGTTATCCAGGTTAACACATGGAACAGGCAGCATTGGCAGCTGCTGTTGAACTGTTTTCTGGGTACTAATTAACACAATTTCAAGTTCTTTTCAACTCATTATCAATGCAAGACTAAGTAAGTAACAAAGTCACACTAATAGTGTTTGGATGACAAAATTCTGACATTTTTTGCATCTTTAATAATAAAATTTAAAAAAAATAAAAAAAATGTAAATGGTTTAACTGTATATATTACCTTTTAAATCCTGAGCCAAACTGAAATGTTTCATCTAAAAAAAACAACCTACTGATGTTACATAGCCATAATGGAGTACTTAGACTGCTGATAACTTCAGATGCAGGCTGATTGGAGTAATCGCCACATTGTCATTCCCTCTGTTAATTGTTTGCCTGGAGCTCATTCTTCACAGTCGATGCTGTTTGTTTCTGGTGTCGGGCAGACAATGTGAACTTCGAGCTGTCGCCACTTAACCTCGTTTTCACTTCATCGTGATCATTTTGTCATTATTAAAATAGCCATCAGCAATTTAATCATCTTCATAGTAAAGTCTTACCATCCCACTAATTATCATCTCCATAATCACTGCCACATCATCATCATCATCATCATCATCATCATTTTATGGTAACATTGTAATTCTTGTGTTGACTTGGGGGAAATCAATAATATAGCAGCTTTTTGGCAGGTCTTTCGGTGTGTGTGTGTGTATTTTGTGTCTATATATGTGTGTGTGTGTGTGTGTGTGTGTGTGTGTATAGGGGGTGACTGTGTGTTGTATTTTTAATAGCTTGGTAAGAAGGCCGAGCCAGCGAGGGGTTACTCTAGAGGATTAGCCGAACCCTCAGCTCGGGCGAGAGGAGGAACAGGAGGAGATGATGGGAGGGCAACTGTTCTAATTACAGCACAACACTGCTGTCTCTCTCTCTCTCTCTCTCTCTCTCTCTCTCTCTCTCTCTCACCACCACCCTTGCCTCTCTCCTGCACACACTGAACAGACCGATTTCTATCCAGCCATTTTTTCTGCTCACGGGCTTTTCAGCAGACTTTCGGAAAAGTTGCAAATAATACATGTTAAGGTAGGTGCTGGTCCTTGTGTCTGTCAGTCTTTCTGGCTATTTAGTATTGAGCAAATTGTTGTTATGTGGCGTAATGCCGACCGTGCTTTATGACAGGTGAAATGGAGAAAAGCCCAAATAACTTGATACCTTACGCCCGGCGCAAAGCGACACAAAGTGACACAAAGCGACACACAGCGACACAAAGCGACACACAGCGTAGCGCAACTGTCATTGTTAGTTTTAGACCGACACAGTTGTCATCTTCCTGCCAAGTGTCCACGTTATGAAAGCAGCAAATGTACTTGCGCCCATCTGTGCGCCGATGGGCGTGTTGGTCTTCAAATGAGGTGTGGTCAGGCGCTTTGTTGGCACATTGCTATTTTGAGGCAGCAGAAAGAGATTACGCCATTGACCAAAAAAAAAAAACTGGTTGAAACACTCTGCTTGTTGTTGACATTGCCGGGCTGACTGTGCACGCTTTTAGTGCATGTGAGCGTGTCCCACTGGCTTGCTCACGGCCGCCGCTCTCCTCTGCTCTGCTCTCATACGGCGGTTAATGCTGATAACGTCGTCCCGACCGACAGCGTTGTCGTCAAAACGTAGCACCAACCCTCTGGTTCCCCCTCAGGTTAACACCGTTAGCACTGTTAGCGCCATTAGCTGTGAGCCACTGACTCACCGTCGCCATATTGAGGGCCATTGAGAGGCAATAGAAATGCTCCCAGTCCTCTATGTAGCACCTTTAAGCTTCCCTTTTTTAAGGTTGGCTGTCAAACCTCAATATATTACAGGCCTACTGACACAATTTCAAATAATATTCAGGCAAAGCTCTTGTACAGCTTCATTGTGATTAAACATTAAACATTGAAGAACTTTGCCCTCCTTTTGTTAAATGTAAAAATAGTTTTTTTTGGAAAAGTCAGTTTATATTACGCAAAGTAAGGTCTTCACACCTTAACTTTTAAACCATTGAAACCATCTTTCAACATAACTTATAAAAAAAATGTGTTTTTTATGCAACATTTATTGAAACCATAGGAACATTGCCATTTCCATCTCCTTCTTCTAATTCAATCCATCATAATTTATGTAAATAGCACCCTGTAATTCCCTGTTTTATTCTCATCCCTGCCTTCACTTCCTCTCCCCCACAGCCCCTTATTGAATTCTACCCCTCGCTCTAGCAATCACTTTCAGTCTCCCTCCCATCCTTATCCGTCGCTCTCGCTCGCTCTTTCACTGTAACTGTCAAATCCTCCCGTCTCTTTCTTTTTTCACCTCAGTTCACTGATCACTCTTTCACGCATCCCGTTTTCGGCTTCTCATTTCTAATTCACTGACCCACCCACCCGCTCGCTGGATTCCCTCCTCATTGGCCTCCCATTGGTGCCCCACAAACCCAGCGCCATCCCTCCACCTCTCCCTCTCTCTCTCTCTCTCTCTGTGTCCTCCTGATTCCCTCCATCCCGTATCATCAGGGGAGAGCTGAACGGATTTGGGTTTAGTTGCCAGTCACTGCTGCTCACTGCAGTCTGCTGAAGTGACTCTTGTGCCCCATACGGGCATCAGCGTGTGTGCCACTGAAATAGTGCCTGCATGTAATTGAGTGTGTGTTGCCCTTTGACTGATTTGTGCATGCATGTGTTGCGTGCACACACAAGCTTGTGTGTGTGTGTGTGTGTGTGTGTGTGTGTGTGTGTGTGTGTTTGCTTTTTCAGATGGAGCTCTTGGCAGTCCATTACGTCCTTCCTGTCTGAAGCCGGTGTATAAGAAGTGGGCCATGTTTCCAGGATGGAAGCAGTACTGTAAATACTGTGATCTAGGGTGGGCCTGAACATCTGTACTCACTGACTCCCAGGATTATGAACCCTAAATACGACTGCAACAACAACCCAGAAACCTCCTTTTTGACTCCCAACATACCAAGAGTGTCCTGCAAAATCTCCAAGTCGCAATTTCGAAGATATGTTTTACAATCAATTGTTGATAATGTTTAGTTTGTTAGGTTAGTCCGGTCTGTTCTATTCCCCGTTATTCAGTTTGTGTCAAGTCATCGTAGTCTGACTTTGTGTCTTTTTAGCTGACCTCTTTTATGGGCTCAGGACTTTGTTGGACATGTTTGTAACTTTCTTTATTTTATGGTAAATAAAACGTACTCATGCCTGCCAGCTCGGCCCCTCACAGCAACGTCTACCTACTCTGTGGGTTAACATCTCGTGGCCAAAGAGCGTAGAAGCAAAGGGATGAAACTCCAGTGTTTGTTTGACAACAGCCGCTGCCGCCATTTTGGACTGAAAAAGCGTATTATATTCATAATATTCTTACCGTTCAACACAGGCTATTTTGGTAGAGACATTAAATATGACAATAGATTAGAAGTAATTTTGTGTTACTTTTGTACGGCCCATTGTAGGCGGACGTTTTACTGCCGTCTGGTTGTCGCTTTCAGTCCAAAATGGCGGAGGCGTAGCTCTGTTGCTGGGCGCTGATGTTGCAATGGAACGAACAATTGACTTTCACTTCTTTGCAATGTACGTTCTATGTTTGTGGCTTTCCTCTGCTTATGGAGGTACTCAGTTGTCATGGAGATGGTTTAGTTTTTTATCACATGACCTAATTGAGGAATTGCTTCTCACCTCAAGCCGCCCCAACTCAAGGTAACTTACTAGCTTTTCCCTGGTGCTTTCAATTGTATAACATTGTCTTCATCTCCACATTGAGTTTACTCCGTTTTCATGGAGATGGATCTGTTGACATGCAAGCCCCGTCATTTGTTAGGATTAGGATTAGAATAGTTTGACAAACAACACCAACTCAAGGTTCATTTATTAGTGTTTTCCTGAAGCTTTTAGCCATTTGTGCCTGGTCTTCAAAGGATTGTTTTGTCAAACTACTATTTCCAAATTCAAAAATGAACTATGATGCATCCTTTGAGGGTATGCCATGGTTACATTGACATTGCTGGTGATTTATCAGTCTGCTGGCTGTCGGTTGTCCACAAATAGTTTGGACACGTCAACGATTTAGCAGACACTGATGCAGAGGAGAGAGAGAGCGCATGGATTGGCCTAGAAACCATGCTGTGCTTTTAATGGATAAAAAGTTAGCAAAGCGTAGTTCTAAACTATTCCTTTAGGGTAATGTGCAGCAAAGTGAAACAGTGGTTCGCCAGGCATGTTGGATTAAAAAGAGTCTTGAAGACGATGAAGACGCAGGGTTTCTGCCGGATTCCCAGGGCTCTTGCTCAGACATAAACATTTTAGAGAATTTCCACCCTGTGAAAATACCATAACAGCGGCAACGTTCCCTTGAGCTACTGCTAAAGACACAGCAACAGCACACAGGGATCTGTTCTGTCTAAATATCACAGCAGAGGCATTCACACAACACTCATTCATATTTAAACAGCTCATTGCCTCGTGATTCGCTGCCTCGCGCAGTGGAACGTCCGCATCTGAAGTCAATTTTTTTTTCTTGAAATTCAGCAAAAACAGCATGAAATTGTCAGCAGTGGATTTAGACTAGATACAGAGGGCTATATGCTGATTTTCTCCAACTAATAAAGAATTATTAAAAATATCGGAGGGTGCAAAGCAACCACACAGAGTACTGGCACACCCACAAAGCATCTTCTTTGACCCCTCTCCATGATACATCAAAAAGAAACGGATTATATCGCTCGCGCCCTTCTGGAGAAAACACAGCAGCTCCATCTATATTTCAAAGCCGAGAAACTCAGCAAAACAGGCCGTTAGCCGGAATGATGCTTTTTAGGGAGGCCTCGAGTGTCGTACAACTTTAAAAGCCTTGTATAATTAAGAGCCACTCAGTGATTCACACGATGGCTGGCTCGACTACCGCTAATTGCGAGCATTTCCAGGTCCTGTGCGTGACGTTTGGAAAGGGAGAGATAGAGAGCAAGGGGTGAGAGAGATGGATCGGGTGAGAGATTCAGAGAGCCCTGACAGATATTAACAAAATCACTTTGGCGTCACAGATAAGTATCTGGAGAATGGGAGAAGTAATAGAGGTTTTTACTGCACAGCACCTCTTCGAAAAATCCAGTTAATGCGAGCCAGAGATTATTTTGCAGAGAGGTCGGCGGACTCCTTTTGCAAAATGTTTTGGTCACGCTTTACATTAAGTAGGTTTTCCGAGCGCTCGGGAGATACTGAGCATCTCCGCGGAGTTAAGTAAGTGCTGCGCGATTGCATGAAAAGCGCTGACTTGTGCCGTCGGATTAGCACGAGGATGAGTTGAGGAGGAGGATATTAGCGCTCGGAAGAAAAACAATGTTAAGCTTTGGAATGTGGTCAAGTGTGAGGTTTAGTGCTGCGACTTCACTAATTCCAACTGAATACAGTAGACAGTGTGTCTGTCCTACCTGGCACTGAATGAGGATCATTCTCTGTGTAAATGGCATACCATGAAATACATTACACGGACAAAAGTATGTGGACATACACACATTTCACCTGTACTGTATGTGATTATTGAATATCTCAAACACCTCATGGTTTGCTCGCATTCAGCCACGAGAGTATTATGGTGACGATCAACAAAAGTTTTATTAGATCACGTGTTGAAATCAGATATTGTAACCCGAGTTCTATGAGCACAGGCGGAGCCCTCTACTGGACTCTATGGTAAAACTCTCCCCCAATCACGAGCACGCATTTGCCCACGGAAAATTTGCATAACTATAGCCGGCCAATCAGGAAATGTCTACCTGTCCATCGCTGTCAATCATCCCAAGCCCTCTTCAGCGAGCGGCCAGGCCCCCTTGAGGGCTGCGCCTGTGCTTATAGAACTAGGGTTACGATATCGTAACCTTTGTTTCTAACTCACACAGGCTCCGCCTTCTACTAGACTCTATGGGTACAGTGGGTGGAGCCCGATGGATGCACGCCCTGACTGAGACCAACTGATCTGGGTAGAGCTACGGCCTAATCAGTGTGCAAATCGCTGTTTGCTGAAGAGAAAAAAGACGGCAGACGTACTCGTAAATTTGTGAGCCTGGTTGATAGCTCAGGGCTTTTGCCCTTTTCTATCCGTAGGCAATCACTGGAGAGAGGAGATGGAGGAGGAGCCCAGTTGGTGGTGAGGCAGCATGGCCCATGCCCGGCCAGTTGAAAAGTTGTTTTTTTTTTGTTATATAAATTTATATCGATGCTCTCCAGGTCATCCATATCGTTGTTGCCACTACTGTCAGTTTTGTCTTCTTGCGACAAACCCTCTTTGGGTGCATTAATGTGGTGGATGCTGGTCAGGATCTGTTCTGAGTTATACTGAACCTCAAAGATGTGTCCATCAAGAAGATGCTCTTCTATGTCTTGGAGAGATCCGCCTTCAGATGTGTTTGAAAAGTTTGTTGTAAATATGTTTTCAGTACCGGCATTATTGGCAAGCTTAGTCTGATGGTACTGTTGTCCTGTGTGTCCATAATAATGGTTCCTCTGATGTTGGGTACATAGGCGTTGCTGCGCTGGAATAATTTGCATCCTTCACAGTGATGGTTTTACAGTTGTCTGGCGACCTCCACAGAGTTTGCAGATTCTCTTATCTCTCAAACACACTGTTGAAATGGCATTATTGACTACCTGAACTTGTGGTTCCTGGTCTTCTGGTTGTGTCAAGTCTTCTACCAGGTTGAGATCTGCATGATCAACGAACACTGGTTCGTGTGCAGGTGAGGGTGATGGTATTGTCTTTCAGTCATGTAGAAACATTTTTTATTGTGTAGGATTTCCCGACGTGCATTTTGGTAATCTGCTGTTCCCATAAAACCAGTTTAATTTTGCCTGTGTGGTCTGCCACCTGACATCTCAGTCTCTGTTCCCCTGATGTTGACCATTCTGCTTGTAGAAGCTTTTCCCACTATTTGAACACATATTTCTCCTACCTGCAAAAACTAAAGAAATATCTTTGTGTGGACAATCATCCTCATGAGTACTAGTAATACAACAACAGGACAAGTATAAAACTGTATAAAGACGGTCTCTTCCAACCAGCTTCAAACAGTTCACCACAGCTGTTCCATTGACATTACCGTAAACGTTAAATTAGTCGCGCACCCTAAACTCAGGGCCAGCTGGTTTAACCGCGCTTAACCGAAACACGGCTGGCTTAACCACAGTTATATCTTTACATAACAATTACGTGTTTGCGGCAATATTAATGCTCTGTATGCCGTTTCTCGAACCACAGGGCATCAATTTATACACGCTACTAAGACACTTTATCACATGAAATTAATGTTGTCACACGTAGAAAGTCTGTTCTATCAACAACCATAAAACTCATAAAAATAAATGACATTTAATATAAATGTGAACTTACTCAGACTTTTTCTCACGTTGCGTAGTTTGACCAGAGATTTTAGCGTGGTGGCTTGTTGGAAGCTGTCATGTTTCTCTGGTGAGTAAGCAACTCCGCAGTGAAACTCTTCTCTCGTTGTCTGAACAACAAAATTAAAGTACGGCGCTCGTTTTTTCTTGGACAACTGGATGTCAGTTATGCTGTGAAGATAGCCGCTGACTATTGCATCATCATGGTCAAGTTTCAGTTTTTTCGCCGATGAAGTCATATCGATGTCTGCAGGTAATCGGCACATCAAGACGAAGCATCCAGCGTTTGTGATAGCGGTCTTCTTCATGCTGTTGTTATTCAAGGTCTTCTTCTTCTTCTCTTGTTGGTTTCAGGTGCTTGACTTTTGCGATTTGTGAAACTAGCGCCCTCTTCAGTCTGGGCGTTGATGGCGTTTATAGAAGTACCAGAATGTCCTATGATACAGTAACGTTATGGATTTGATTTAGTTTTTAATTTTATTTTCTATTTAAGGACGCAGGTTTGCTTTTCATTTTGTTAAAGACATTGTTGTAGGGCTGTCATATTAATATGTTATTCCATTTTACTTGTATTTTATACTAATGATTAAATAAAATTGTAGTAATAATTTAATCTGTAGGTGGTGACCTGTTTTTTTTGTTGTTGTTTTTTTAAACTAATCATTTGCCCCATCTGAGATTTTGCAGTCCCGTGGCTCTTTCAGTTTGTTGATTCACGTGACACAACACACCGGGTCTTCCCACCACTGTATGCTGTAAATCTAAAGGCATTAAGATCTCTGTCATTTTGAACTAAGAGGCCTTGCTCAGACCATGAAAGTAGACCCAGTCCAAAGTACACAGCAGGGGTCTCCACATACTTTTAGCCTATACTGTAGTCCACCGTATCATCATAATTAACCATCATCATATAGAGTATGCAACCTCAATTCCAGTCCCAATTTCAATAACAATAAGGAAATCTTATTTCTACTTCCATCAACTCATTTGAATCATTATTCCAATGCTGAGTCATGCCACATCATGCAGAACAATCGGATACATTGATCGAGGCAACAGAATAATTAGGGCCTCCTCCGGCGGATTAAAGATGCTGTGCTGTAACCGCCGCTTTCCTTCAGATCAATTAGAATGGAATCTCCCCCGAACATCAGAGCCAGCGGAGCTGATAGAGCTGGCCTTAGCTGCTCCGCCTGCTCACTCCCATTCATCCTAAATGCTGTATGAATATGGATTATTGAGAGAGAGGAGTGAGGCAGTGCTCTACAGGGTAATGACTTTGCAGCGGCAGCATCGGGTACGGATGGACGGTGGCGGAGCTGCTAAGCAGAGCGGAGTGGGCCGGCGAGCGTGCAGGCTGTGTGTGCTGGCTGTGGTCATGCATGTAATCTCAGTCAGTCAGTCAGTCAGAGGGAGCGTCATGAAAGATGTATGACCCCCACACAGCAGGCAAAGACTGGCACATACACACACAGAGACATGGATACATGCAAAAGGCATGTGTAGAGGCTTCATACAGGTATCGGGGTCAACTGTCAAATGCTGCTGCTGATACATGTGTGCATTGACACTGTATTGGTAGTTGTGCACAGACAGTGAGGGATTATTAGAGATTTTTCAGGTGCGCTCACTTCCAGTTTTACCTCCAAATAAAGTGGTTTAGATAAGGTGACTAAACTGCTGACTTGTTTATCTGACTGCCCATATTTTGTTGCCTCATCTGACTTCTTTGTAATGATGTTGCCGTGATCCCAGATCTCAGCACTTTGGTGAGCATGTTATCGTAACCCATAGTAACTGTGGCATAAAAAATATGAAAATAAAATTCAATCATCACAGGAAACATTTCACTGAAATATTTGTGCAGACTCGTGAAGAGTCCAATTAAAATGTCTGTTCAAATTAGGTTAACTCCCACATTCTAAGTAGTATTCATCAAATCTTTAGTCAATATTCAATCAATGAAATTAAATAAAGAATTCATTGATCAATTTGTTGATTGACACATGGCCGGAATAAACTGTTTGTACGTTTGTGGGGCAAAAAATAAGTAGCTGGGTCCTTTTGAACCCCTGTTCTCTGTCTTTGTGCAGTGTGTTCAGTTTTTTGAGAAACATGTATCACGTTAGCACAAAATGGTGAGAGAGACACTCCCAGTGAATAGGGTAAACATTTTAACTAATACATATCAGCATGAAACTTTGCTAGTTGATTAAAGGGGCAGTAGGCAGTATATTTTTGGCATCAAAAATTCCATGATAACCTTTCAGCATATTGTAATTCAAGTGTTCTGAGAGAAAGTTGGGGTTCTGCACCTCCTCATGGCTCTGTTTTCAGGCTTTAAAACATCTAGCCCGTGACAGGAGACTTTGACCAATCACAGGTCATTTCATTGAGAGAGCGTTCCTATTGGCTGTGCTCCGGTCATGTGACCAGAACTTGGCGTTCCTTCACCAGATTTCACAAACTTTCTCGTCACAAACTTTCTCATTTTACAGCTAAACCATGCACTACAAGATGATTCTGAAAACATTTGAGGAGAGAAATAGGCATTAACGTAACAGAATATTGATTCATATTTGATCAGCGCTGCCTAGTTTGACCGTTTGGTCAAGTGATTGACAGCCAGCTCTCATAGACAGCAGATGGACAGCAGACCTCAGATCAGCTCTTACTGCTTGTTTTCCTCCGGTCTGTGAATCTTGCAGATGCCGTTAGGAGGAGGAACGCAGAGGAACATGATTTTTTTTTCAGGTGACCTGTTTAATGTACTACTCTCACGATATAGTGACCGTTTTATAAAAATAACTTCATATTTGTTCCAATCTCACCCACTTCAGCTTTAAGACAATCATTTTTTAGTAAGTTTTCAGAAATGTTATGTTTAAATATGCAAATGAGGCATTCTCTTATAACCTTTGGTGAATTTAAGAGAAATCTACAGACGCAAATAGACAAAGAGCAGTAAAATAAACACCTAAATGTTGATTTTGGTTTTATTTCCACTCGTCTTAAAGAAGACATGTTATGGAAGATAAACAGCCCAAAATCTCAAAATTGACCAGCACATGAAAGCACCTGTAGTGTCTCACCTTAACGACTCTTCAGGTCACATGATCAGGTCGTAAAGCAGGATCCTCGTGTGAAGGGCCCTACCATGTCAGTAGATATATGGTGTTTTAGTGGTATATATTTCCAAAAAAATTTCAATTAAAGTAGCACAAACGACTTGATACACAGACAGTCTCGTGTGTTTGGGGACCCTGGAGATCTGTTCTGCCTCCAGTTGCAGTTGACTTGGATTGACAAAGATTGAAGGAGTTTGAAAGAAGTGAATCGATTGTGTTTGAGTAACGTATCAAACAAAAACATTTGCTGGTTATATCTTTTCAAATGTGAAGATTTGCTGCTTGTCTCTCTCTTATATATAATGTACAAACACTTGATTGGACAAAACAAGCAATTTGTCAAACATGTCATCTTGGACTCTGGGAACTTGTCATGAATTGTGAAATGTTTTCCTCTTTTCTGACATTTTACAGACTAAACCACTGATCTTGTACCTAAACAAACATAGACAGCAGCCAATTTGCACTGAAAAAGCCAAAAAAAGGAGGAAAACTGCGGGTGTCAAACAAATATCAAACATTTTTAAAAGATTACAATCTTTACATATCAGATTGTATCTGGCAACTGTAATCACAAACTGAGCCAGATTGGAACAGACCCGGTCCAGCTTGGTCCGATCAGTCATCACGGCCAAATCATATTCAGAATCAGCTCATCGGTCCTCACAGAGGAAGTGAAGGAGACGCATAAATACATGGTTGCAGGTCAGTGGTTGCAGAGAGTTGAAAATACAGGGATGATGTAATTTACCCAGGCAGGCAGAGACATACAGAGACAGACAGTGAGGCAGGGATTAAGAGAGACAATAGTGAGGTCAAAGATCACAGTGGAATGCATGAATTCCACAATGATGAGGTTGTGTGTCCGATGGTGGACAGTCGGTGTCACCTCAGCTGTCTTTCTTACTGATTGTGCCAATACGAACCCACCCGTTGTGCTGCTGTGACCTCAGGGTGAAATGCCAGCAGTGTCACATGATTGTGGGAACCGTATAGAGTTTAGGATTCAGGTACACTATCACGCCTCAGGCTCCCTCACACACACACACACACACACATAGCTGACACATGTAGAAACACACCACAGGAGTACAGGTAGAACAGTTTCTTTACATGTTAGATTAATGTGAGATGACTTACATGTTGCATTTTGTTGAGACTTTAGCTCAACTACATTTGATCAAATGAAACAATAAGACTTGAGGCAAGTTGTGTGTGTCAATCTAGTCATAGAGTTCCAACAAGGATAGATAGATAGTAGGGCTGGGACGATACTATCACGATACTTGGGTGCTGATTTGATATGCATTGCAATTTTACAAGTATTTGCGATTTGATATTACAATTTATTGTGATTTTTGTTAATTTTAACACAAGACCATGTGAACAAGTACTACAGTCATGCACTTCTAGGGACTTATATATCAGTAATTGTCAGGAAATATTTATAAAAAAAATTTCAGCAACCCAAAAATCAAAGAATAAAGACATTTGCCCTCACAAATTAGTGGTGTTTTCTTGTTAATTTATAAGGGACATGTAATGTTTTATACTTATTCTTATGTCCATATATGTATTTTGTAAATACAGTGACCTTTGTTAACACCTTATTTTGACCCATTTGACCACAGAGAAGAGAGTGACGGCCGGCTTGACCACACGTTACCGTGATACAGCGACCCTCCACCGTTTTCTACTTTCCTGTTTGTTTTGGTTGACGGATACGGAACGGATATGACATCACTTTACAGACTACAATAATAGCAGCGGTAACTTCCTTCTACCTTCACAAAGACTCAAATGAAGCAAATGTATCGATTCTAGCATTAAAAAACTAATTTCAAAATCGTAAAAAAAAATTGCGATACATAGATGAATTGATCTTTTTTTCCCACCCCTAACAGATAGGTATGGGACAGAATACGTAAAATAGAGAAGCAGATATGTACTGTGGTTAGTCTGAGTGAGTCTTTTCTTTTTGTGTTTTTGCTTTGACTTGCAACAAAAGTCTCCAGCTGGGAATGTTGTTGTTGTTGTATGGCATGTTCTTTTCAGAATAGGTTGGGCTTCTCAGTGAGGCCATTGTCTAGGAGTGTATGTCTGCAGGTACTGAATGAGAAGAGATTTAGAAATGTTGATTCAGGGTTAAATGGTTAATTTTGTGCTTTCAACCTCATCATTTTGTATAAAATGAGAGTGCATTGCAAGTAGTTGAAGAGGCAACAAGTGGTGGATTAAGGGTGTGAATGTGTGTAACTGCGTGTGTGTGAACAGGGTGTTTCTGCTTCCATGGACAGACCTAAACAAAGGTAAAAACAAAACCAGCATTTTCTCTGCAGAGTAACTTTACTGCAGTTCAGTTCTTGCACCGTGAAGGAGCTGGCAGCTGATAAAAGTAGACTTTCAAAGAAGGAAAGACACACAACTGCATTATGCACTCCTGTCACACACACAAACACACACACACCCGCTCACACTGACCCGAGGCATGTTTCATTTACACTCACAAGCAGCATACCAGGGACGGTACAGTAACAACACGTCCCCAGAGACTGACAACAGCATTACACAAAAGCACAGGTGCTGTTGATTTGTTTCCCTCCGGCTGATCTCTATCGTTGTCTGCACCGTTTCACCTCAAGTGCTTCGAACAACAGCACTTAATGAAATGTGTAATGCAAAGTCACATGATCTCGTTCCGCTCCATTACACTCCAAATGCAGTGTGGCACGTCATCAGGCATCATGTTGACAGACATCCGTGTCAGGTCAAAGCTGTCATCCATCATGTTTTCATGCAACTTTTGGGAAATAACTTCTCTTTCATGGTTGGGCAGTAGTTTTAATAACTGCAAGTCAGTTCCCAGTACAGTTGTGTTTGAGTCAGTGCACTCAGCAGGACAAAAAATATAGTTTGCTGGAGAGCTGACTTTAATTCCACAGCTTGATGAAGTTGGAAGTCCTTATCGTCGTACGTTTGTGGCGACCGCGAGGGTGTTTGCTATTACTGAGTGCAGCCACACGCAAACCCATCCCTCAATGTGATAAATGGACTGAGAAGAAGAGCCCCGACACTGGTTGTAGTTCACTTTACCCCTACCATTAGATACACCAACGAAATCCTGTTCTCAATGTGTGTGGCTTTTCTTGCAATGAGGAAATGTTTCTTTTGATGCATGGTTGAGTGCATCTTTTTTAGGTTGGTGTCGAGACACAAACTCCACCCTGCCAGTTCAACATTAGCTGACCAGGAGCTGTGAAATGAAAGGACTTATATTGTTTTACAACTGAAATCTCAGTTCAACGGAAACCGCCCCAGGTGAAAACTGTAGAAAGTATCTGCAGGAAGTGCAGGATCCTGGAGGGAGGAGTCGAGGGTCGTCAAGGAGAATTTCAGTCACCTGGTTGAACTGTCTAAATATTTAACCAAACTGGTTTTGGTTTCTTTCTTTGCACTTTACAACATTTTCCCAACCCCAGAGGAAGTATTTACATCCTTTCAAGTAGCTATTTCACACTGAAAAATGGTGTAAAAAGATCTGAATTCAGAATCTTACTCAAATAGTTTTTGAGTGTTAATCTCTTAATTGATAATTCCTAATAATGTTATTTTTCTGAACTTTAACTTTGATTGTTACACATTTAGTAATACATAATTAAACGGCTATAATAACAATAATAATATTTTTGAGATTTGAAGCTGCATTAATTGAGTTTTTGACCACTGGGGGCAGCAACATTACTTATCTATATAAAGATGTTTTAGCAAAAATGTTAGCAAGCAATCGCCGAGTTACACATTCAGCAAAACACAGAGCAAAATAAGCATCCCCTGGAACTGTGTTTATGTCCACCTGACTAATATAAGTCTGGCTCTGGAGGGAAATATCGTGTACCAGACCAGTTGCACAGCAGTTTGTGAGATAGTCGCGAAATTTAAGGTATTGATTTGTGTACATAGAAACAATTTATATGCAATCCACACAATTGTGAACCGAGGTCAGGGAGTATGGGCGGGTCAAAAAACATTTTGGCCCAGGAGACCGCTGTTCGTGTGTTGTGTGAGTTGATTTATTTGTCACGTAACTTCCGTACTACAGTTACAGCACTGCCGGTGTCATTTTAACTCAAACCACGACCTTTTCCTAAACCTTAATAAGTAGTTTTGTTGCCTAAGCCTAACCAAGTGCATCTATTCCCTAAACCTGATTATTTTTATTGTGAAAAGGCGGGAGCGGAAATTGACATGTTGCTGGACATTTGTAGGAAAACACACCAAAAAATATGTTGTTGAAAGTCGTTTTGAGCGTCACGAAAAAAAAAGGGAAATTTGTGTCAATGTACACAAATTAAATAGATTCAACTTTGTGACTATTTCACAAACTGCCGTGAGACTGTGTTGCCCATACAGTGGGTTTACTGGAGCTTTCTCACTGAAAACTGTTGGAACCAAAGCAATGAACTTAAAGAAGCTCAAACTCTCCGTAGAGCTGAGGGGAGCTGCAGAGGAGGTGATGATTCTCGATGGGTTCGTCACTACAAATGACCCCTTTCACTTTTGTTATGGCCTGGCTCTGATGCCACAACAAATGAGGAAGCAACCACGCAGGGAGTAACTACAAACAAGGATTTATTTAACAAAGATCAAATGATGTTAACAAGGGTAACATAAATATGAATGTTAACAACGTAAACTAATAGGAAAATACAGGCTTCCAGGACTACTTAAGAATTTGTTAACCCGAACTACACAACAAAACCAAGCTGGCTCAGCACCCGGTGGTGCCAGGGGAATGACGTCCGTCGACCATGAGGATGGGGCGGGTCTTATAGTCAGGTTATAGTCTCTAATCGCCTGATCGGCACCTCCACCTCCAGCTCCAAACCACCATGGACCAGGACACTGCAACACAGCACCAAACAGCACTCTAGCCCTGGAAGAGGCCCTGGGGCCGTCACACTTTAAACATTCAATTTTGATATTAAAAAATATTGATTGCAGATTTAAGAAAAAAGAACCGAATTATTATCAGAAATATATGCAAAGCATAAAAAAACTGATGCATCAGTATGTAAGTAGAATGTTCACATTGCACTTAGTAATAGAAACTACTGTATACTGTTGAGTTGTTTAATTAACTGTATAATAATGAATGATGTGATTCCCACCACTGCACACCACACGTATCCTAACAACAGTTAATGCTAATTTAATGTTAATAATTTAATTTCCTCTTCTAGTTCTGTTCATTTTTTGATATGTTTTTTAACAAGTCATGTGTGGTCAGGTGCATTTTAGGATACAAACCAAAGTCATATCATTTATAGTAACAGATGTTCAAAGTGTCTGGTGAAGTGTACCTGTAAGGAATACCCCGTTTAGTGTATGCATAGTCTTGGTGGTGTGTTTACCTTGTATTTATGCCACAGGTAATGAATTAAAATGTGCTTTTTGTGGTCACACTTCCCCAGCCCACCCACAGTTTGGCCCTGAGGGCACAATAAAGGTTGTGAGCTTTGAACTGTCTGCTGAAACCTTGTCTAACAGGCTATTTGAGGTTATTGTCAGATTATGTGGCTAACATCTGCTCTTCGAAAAAAACAACCCAGAAACAATACATGTATCCATCTCCTTAGTGAGAGCTTTCAGTGGAAATGTGATGGATATCAGCGTCCTGCCTAATCTGACTAGACTGTCTGCTGTAACAAAAACCCTCAATCCTGCCCGGTTTAACACTGTGTGTCTGAGAAAGTGTGTGTATATTTGAGAAGGAGTGTGTTTAGGGCGAAAGGAAAAAGGAGAGTGGGGTTTGGGTTACAGAAAAAGCCTGATCCTCTACGTAACAGGAGCTGAGTCTTCCTCGCAGAAAGACAGGTTCCCACACCCTCCCATCAGTTCACTCTGGTTCTCACACACTCCCAGTCCTGACTCCGCCACTCAGGTCTCACCGTGCAGCCTGTCGCCAAGTCCACTCACACACGGGGCCTGTTGAAGCACGTGTTTGTGTGTTTAGAGGTCTCGACGTGTGTGTCCTTTCACCTGAACAGCCACATAATTCAATTTGATTAATTCACCTGAGCATAAACAAACACACACCGCCACCTTGCTGCATGCTTGTTGTGTGTGTGTGCTCCCCGTGCCCTGTCCTAGTTTTACGTCACTCTTAAGTTACAGGAATGGTTTGCTCGAAAGAATAGAGAGCGGACTTGATTACTGGTTAAAGTGGCGCCTTGGTGAAATGCACACACACATGCACACAATCCTCATTGTTTCTTTATAGTCACCATACACCTGAACACAGTGGCGGTACACACCGAGGACAGAAATAGACCTCTTCATCAAGTGAAGTGATGCTGCTGCACAGAGGAAAGCATATATGTGCACAGAATAAAACACTTGTAGAGAGGGCAGCATTGGGATGTCTGACAGACATCCGGTCACAATAGAGACGTGTTCTCTTTGTTGCGAGTATTGCTTCAATTCAGCTGCGAGAGACGAGGTATTAAATCAAGAGAGAGAGAGAGAGAGAGAGAGAGAGAGAGAGAGAGAGAGGTAGAGACACAGACAGACGGAAGGACATTGAGAGAGAAGGAGCGTACAACACAAGTGCTTAAAGATGATGTCAGTGATCGGGCCCAGCTGTGCTGCGATGATTTGGTGTTCGAGCCTTTGATTCTGTGAGCTGAGAGAGTGTGAAAAATCTGTGCAACCTTACCGGAGTGTGTATGAGTGTCAAAAGGAAAAAAAAAAAAAAAAGAGACGACTGTCTGTTGAAAAGCTCAAACACAGCAAGCAAACCGGTGTCTGGAGAGAGCTACAGGCTGTAATGAAATAGCACTACATCCACAATATACTGGACCCATACTGCTCTTGTTTTTCCTTCATCTATACAGTTCCATTCCACTAATGGGCCTGTTTCATGGAAGACATTTAGACATGTCACAGTAGGAAAAAGCACAGGTGTAAATAATAATAGAATGAATGATGGCTGCATTCCTTTTTAGCTCCTTCAGTTTCCGGGTCCTGGTGTTGTTAAATGCTGACTCATTGTCACACTGTCATGGCTTACTTGGACACTTGAATAGAACAGAGCCATTGTTCCGTCACCTGTGCTTTCCCTACTATGATAAGTCAAAATGTCTGATGTGACCTGTCATTGAAGGTGCAATGTGTAATACCTGGCCACCTTCTCCAAAGAAATAGGGGGCAGCATTTCACCTCTAATACTGGATCCATACAATCTAAATATACAATCATTTATTAAAAAAGAAGCTGACTTCTAACTAATTCCAAAGTGGCAGAAACGTGAAATCAACTCGTACCTTCATCTCCTCGTCGTCCTGGATTTAATTCAACACCCAATCTAGTGTACACAGACCCTGTACCTTCAACATGGTTGACAACAAGCCCCCCTGGAAGAGCGCCGGTCGTTGATGCCAATTTTCATAGTGGCCAAATGATGGTACTACAACTTCCGTGTCCGTCAAGTGATGCATTGGGCTCAAAAAGACTTTTTCCTATAGACTTACAATGGGAAAGAGACGTCTGTAACTCAGCGAATACATTGTTTTGCGGTAAATCAACTTCCAAGCATGAACACTTGAATAGTCCTTATTTAAATCATCAGGTCCTAAACGTTGTAAAATGCACTAATAGCTGAATCCAGAGTTATTTCCCTTCCTCCGTTCATGTGAATGAGACCCAGACCGAGGCTGGAGCGAGGGCTGGGAGGCGAGCCATGTGACCGAGCAGACGCTACTGCGCCTGCTCCATGGGCCCAATGGATGCGGAAGATCCAGGCACTTTTCTAGTTGCCATTTTGGCATCATGCGCCACTGAGCAACTTTCATAGGAATGAATGGGGCTGAACTTCTGTGCGACTGGGCTGGCTGTTATAACAGACATATCTTAACCAGCTGCCCATGGGCTCGCCTCTTCTGTTGAGTTGTGATGTTAAACATGTGACGGTCTAAGGCTTTTGGGAAGTGGTGTAACAAAACAATATCATGTCACTTTTTTCAAAAAACTACCAACCTAATCAAGACATATGAAACCAGTCACAGAGCTAGCCAAAGTCTCTGTTCCAAGGATGTACTTTTACACAAGGATTTAAGGATTTCACTTCTGAGGTATGGTTAGGCTACCTAGCCAGTTCATGTTATTGAAAGAGCAATTGATCATTGACATTCTATACAAGACCTGCTCGAAAGATGGCTTGAACCATTAAAAGCATGGTACAGTAAGTTTCTCATAAAGGAGATCATTTCCGCTGCCAATTACAGTGACAATGTTTTTGCAAGAAAATTAGAACTATTACTCCCAGCCAAGAATAAATGGCTCGACCATCTGGACATTCTAATTCTTCTTCCTTAATGGAGCTGCCATCCAAAACATGCTGTGTTCAAGAACAAGGCCTTCTATTCAATCTGTGGGGATATTTAAGGGCATTATACAGGAAGATGAGGCCTCGCTGCCAGACTGTGCCCTAACCTGCTGGAAACAGATAGGCATTCTTTCCTGGATTCTGAACGTCTCGGAAAGCTTGACATTTGTTTTCCCAGCTCTATTTCTCACTCCAAGGGAATAGTCCACAACCAATGTTCATTCATATTCAAATGCTCATATGCAAAAGGCTGACATTTACCTTTCCAATACCAAGATGTGATTCTGCACCAGAATAAATGGCTGATCCCAATCCAGTGTAAACTTACTGAAGGTCTAACCACTGTCTTCTCATGGGCAGGAGTATATGGGAAACCTCATCTCTGTTGATCACAGATCTTGTAACACAATGAATTAGTTGATCTTTGCCTGTTTGACGGACCTCTAGGAGGCAGACCGCAGGGTCAGTAAACCACACACATGATTGGGTCATTGGAGAAGATTTAGTAGTCAGTTCAAGACCACTTTTAAAGCCTGTGTCATTTAGGGATCAAGGTTTAAATTAAAGGCCCCATATTATGCAAATTTTCAGGTTCATACTTGTATTTTGTGTTTCTACTAGAACATGTTTACATGCTGTACTGTTTAAAAAAAACCTTTATTTTCCTCATACTGTCTGCCTGAATATGCCTGTATTTACCCTCTGTCTTAAATGCTCTGTTTTAGCGCATTTTGACGTAATTGCGATGAAATTGCAACAGAATTGCGTTGGTAGGCAACAGCTTGGGTCCATGTGTACTTCCTGTCAGCTGATGACATCCACATACACTGAAACCAGGAATAAACAGGGACATATTTAGAATGTTTACATTTAAATCTGTGTAAATGGTCTCAATATTGTATAATTGTGACATCACAAATGGACAGAAATCCTGACAGCTTGTTTCAAATGCAGAATTTCTGAATACGGGCTGTGTGTATTTCCCTGTGGATTGAGCGTTTCGATACTTTCACAGTATTTATATAGGACTTAAGCCTGCTATATAATAAAAAAACATGAAAATCTCACTTTTTTATAATATGGGACCTTTAAGATTCTGTAATATAAAGTAACTTAACATGAACATTTAGTGAGTTGTCCCACCTTGGTTTAAGATAAAAAAAATATATACACATTATATATTCATGTGTCTGCTTGTCAGAACCTCAGCTGATATTTCACAGACGCACAGATTCAGAAAATACCTCCTGCTTTGACCTAATCTCTTATGCACTGTTAATCTCACACTGTCACACACACACACACACACACACACACACACACACACACACACCATCATACCTACGCACCTGGGATTTAGCTCGCTGGCTTAAGCCGAGACAACCCGTTGATAAAGCAGCGAGATGATGTATAGCCATAATGATACCGGGCTAATACTCTATGAATCCTTAATCAAGGCCTTGGCCGGACTATTCCGCCGAGACACGGCGGATTAACATGCGAAAGGCCTCGTCCTACGGAGCCTGATCCCATCTCCTCTTACCTCTTTACGCCACTTCACCCCTGACGACAGTGATGAGCCTGGGACATGCAGACAAAAGACACTAAGACGGGGAAATTATCGTGTCAGTCAGGCAGACAGTAGGGGGAGAGAACAGAGCACTTCATTGCTGGTGGATGTGTGTGTGTTTGAGGAATTTGTCTGTGATACCGACTATGCTAAATATGGTGGTGGCTAGAAGGGAACCAGCAAACTGGGGAAACCGTTGCGAGATTGTTATGGTTAGGCATTGATCTTATAGTTAAGGTTAGGATAGGTCATCGGGCAGCGAGTCTCCGGAAAGTTTTGCAGATCTCAGATCAGATTTTGCAATTTGCGGGCTCCCTTCTAGACTAGGGTGACCATATTTTCAACCCCTCAAACCGGGACCCTTAAGTGTACCACGCGTTCATGCACAAGCTTATATGCATGCACAATAGCCATTTTCATCAAGATGGCTAACTTGGCGCACCTGTGGCGCATTTGAGCACGGAGTGGGATCAGAAATAAGGTAATATTATAAGGGGGTGCATTAGAGGCTGTAACAATCATGACTTATCACATTCACTACTTTCTCCCCCTTTAATCACAGGGCTATCCCCATCATGAGTCATGATGCACTGACAATTTGGGAGTCCTGAAGAGAGTTTTCTCTCAGAGGAAACTTATTGTTGTCTGGGACTATTGGAATTATTTTTCAACCTTAGTTTATCACATTATGTTGCTTGCCACAGCCACACATCTACCTGTAGGCTATTATAATTCACAAATAATACATCTATTGCCTCCACACGGCTCTCAACATGGCAAAGGCTGAGCCAGCGGCTCACAGCTAACGGTGCTAACAGCGCTAACAGTGCAAACAACGGCACATGCACTAAAAGGCACATGCGGCCGGCCCGTCGATGTCAACACAGCACAGAGAAACTCTAGTTTCAACACACACAGAGGGAGAGGGACTTCAGTCTCTGCTCAGGTAGACATCACTCCTTTATAGCTTTTCATAGACAATAGTTTTGCTGCTACATTAATGCTCTGGATATCGTATAGAGCACCTTTAAGTAGTTGCTTTTGAACATGAGTTCAATACTGTGAACAACCACGACCTTTCATACACCACGGCTTCACGTTGTGATGTTGCAAGAATTCCTCAAGAGAGATAAGAGGAGCCAAAGCACAAATGAGTGGCATGTCTCCCTTTTTCCTCCTTCCTGTCATCTCTCCTCTGTCCTTGCTTTTTTCTCTCCTCTCATCTTTTCTCACTTTGCTGTAGGGACTAATGTCCTGTCTGGACCTGTAGAGTTGGAGCTGCCTCACGACACACACACACACACACACACACACGTACACACACATACACGTACACATTCTAGCAAAGACGCACACATCAAAGCAACAAGATAAGTACAGACACAGCTTGACTGAAAGTGTGAGACAGTAGGTAGGAGGCGGTGGCCGCGAGGCAAAGTCATTTCTCTCCACTTGTTTTTTATGGAGGTGATGGATGGAGATAGGGCGGCCTCTCTTTATCTCACTCTCTCTCTCTTTCTACCTCACTGTGTGTGTGTGTGTGTGTGTGTGTGTGTGACAGAGAGAAAGAGAGAACATGAGGGTGTGTGTCAGATAGTCAGCCTGTAAGAGAGGGCGTGGGCATTTCATGTGTCATCAACAAAACAAAGCTCAAAAATTGCTTGCGTTGTCTCTCCGTGTGTGTGTGTGTGTGTGTGTGTGTGTGTGTGTGTGTGTGTGTGTGTGTGTCTGTGTGACAGCCATGCTTCAAGACAGTCATTAGGACATATTATAAGAACGTTTTCAGAATGGATCATGATGGGATCACCACAATTAAGGGGTAGAAGGGGCCTGTAACCACACTGAAACCAGCATGCCTCAACATGTAAGTTTTCTCATAAGAAAAATGAAACAAAACAAACAGCAGTATGGCAACAATATTGCAAATTTTCGACTCATTACTGGTATGTGTTTTGCACGATATTATTGCTTTTTCCTCTGTCATAAATGGCTGCAATAACAACACAATAATACCCAAGGGCAATATAATGTCAGATTCAATAATAATTGTTATTTAAATGTTGTGTGTTTCTATCACTGTCATCTTTATTGCTTTGTTCAATGTTCAAGCAGTTGTACTCAAAGGATTTTTAACGTTGTATTGATTTTACAACAACACTATTTGATACGTTGTCACCGTCTGCTCTTTGATTCATGACTTTGAAATGTGGATGAAAATATCAATGGAATCGGTAAAACAAAGAATCATAGTATAAAAGCTGATAAGACTATACAAACAGTATAAGGCTTCAAAGTGTTGATGTGCATCGTGTAGTGTGTGTGTCCTGTATGAAAACTGTACAACCCATTAGTCGCATTCCCATTCAATTGTCAAGCGAATTTTACGTAAACTTTTGAAATGTGACAAAAAAAAAAAAAAAAGGAATTTTAATTAGGCACATTTCCATCAACTGGTTTGGAGCAAATAAACTGAATAAACTATTTCAAAATGAATGAAATACATTGCGAGAGATGGTTTTACACCAATGTGGACATTAACGCCGATGGTGGACACTGGTGAAATACAACTAGCTTATAATGTAGCATTTTATGTTGGCCTTGCTACCGAGCTATAGCTTGATGTTGGCTTATTATTAAGAAGACTAAAATTCCGAGGGAATGTTGATAACTTCACATATAGAGGAGAGTTCCATTCGATGGATTGCTCAATGATCATCCTGAGGGTGGCTTTTTGGTCTCTACAGGATCTCGAATGGAACTCTCCTCTATATGTGAGCTTCATAGACTTTGAAAAGGCCTTTGACAGTGTAGATCGGGAGATGCTGTGGAAATTGATGGTGCACTATGGCCTCCCACCGTAGTTCATCAGCATCATAAAGAACACCTACCAAGGGATGCAATGTCGAGTCCTCCATGAAGAATGTGCATCAGAGGTCTTTGAAGTCCTGACTGGGGTGCGGCAGGAATGCTTGCTCTCTCCCTTCCTCTTCCTCCTTTGCATAGACTGGACTATGAAACATGTAACCAGCAATAACCAAACCGGCATACAGTGGAACCTGACCGAACAGATACAAGATCTGGATTTTGCTGATGATCTGGCTCTACTACCACACACCCACCAACAGATGCAAGGAAAATCACACAAACTAGAGATAGCTGCTGCCTCCCTTGGCCTCAGAATCAACTCATCAAAAACCAAAGTAATGCGAATCAAAAATGAGAACAATACACCAATAATCATGGATCCAGCTAGAGGAAGCAGCCAGCTTTACTTACCTTGGGAGCATAGTTACTGTGGACGGCGGTACAAAGGAGGATGTCAAAGCCAGAATTGGGAAAGCAAGGACAACATTCAACAACAAAAAACCACTCAAGACCAAAACTACAAATCTTTATTTAAAATGTCAAATCCATTCTACTCTACAGATTCAAAACATGGAAGACAACCCCCAACATACTGAACAAATTACAGACATTCATTAACCGCTGTCTCCAACGCCTTCTGGGAATCTACTGGCCCAACCTATGGGAATGCACCAAGCAGGAAACAATAGAAATTCAATCAAAAGGAGAAAATGGAAGTGGATAGTTCACACACTAAGAAGACAAAATAAATCGATCACAAAGCAGGCTATTACATGGAACCCACAAGGAAAGAGGAAGAGAGGATGTCCTAGAACCACCTGGAGAAGAACCACAGAGCAGGAGATGAAGAGGGAAGAGCTGTCATGGCAACAACACAAGACCGGAGAAAATGGAGGGGTTTCATCGATGGCCTATGGTCCTTAGGGAATTTAAAGACCTAAGTAAAGTAAGTAAGTTGATAACTTCAGCTTTATCAAGAACATTACTATTACAGAGCAACCAAATCTGTTACATGTAAGCTAAGCTTATGAATGGTACTAAAACAAAGTTTACTTTGTTATAGCGCTCTGCGTGTCCGTCCTTCCGTCCGTCCATCCGTCCGTTTCGTTTCCGGAGCAGAACTCGGAAGCTATTTAACTTATGAACTTCAAATTTGGTATGATGGTTGGTCTAGTTGTGCCTTTAGTTGTGCCCAAAATTTAAAACAATTGAGGACTTGAGGAAGGTGAGCCAATAGCAAGCTACATTGTGCTCAATAGACTAATTCCATTAGTTCCTAAAGGGCAAAACCTTTGGCCCTACTTTACTAAAGGTCAAGCAGTGAGCGGGGGTATGTGAGCCATGCTCACTTTTGCCTTGTTTCAACATCGTCATATTACAGTTATTAATCTTACATAGCCACAAATAGATACATGACCAGCAGCTGTGTTTAAAAATGAAAAATAGTATTAAAAATAAGTTGCATCTTTCTTTCACTCGCTTCCAAAACAAATGCACACGCTAGCCTGGTAAAGATCTTTACCACATGAGGCGGTGGTGCTCATGGGAAATGCAGTCTTCATTCTTCCACTTGTGTCCACAGGGGCTGCCAACATCAACACAAAAAGGAAAGTTCCTTGTAGTTGCTTTAATGAAACAGAAGCATTGACATGAAGTTTTTTTTTTGTTTTTACTTTTCTAAACTTGAAGGAATAGTTGCGAAGCTACATTCAGTACCCGCTAAGCTTGGCAAGAAACTTGTTCCGTATTTGTTATAGCAAACAACTGAAGGCATACACCCATGCCACCAGGTGTGCGAAAGTAGATAACATCAACGACATTATGTCACCTACTTTGAATCCACACACCTGATAGCATTGATGTACGCCTTCCGTTGTTTGCTATAACAAAGGGGAAAGATGCAAATACTCTGTTTAAACAAACTGAGTTTGCAAATGCGTCTGTCTGGATTTTGCAGGTCTGTGAGAGAGTCAAATGTTGCCCAGCCTACGAAACTAACAGCTTCACTCCCTTTTTTTAGTCCAATTTTTGTTTTCCTCCTGCCCACTTTGAAATCTGGAGCTGTTTCTTGCGTTTTATTATTATTAATTCCATTTGACTTTTTTTTATCTTCCAGTGTTGTTTGTTTTTTGCTTTTCTTCAAACCTTTTTTATAAAGAAAGCTGAATCAAGCTGGTAAATCATCTTAGATTTACCAGTCACAAGTATTTAATAATAAAAAAAAAAGATTTCTAAATAAATAAATAGAAATAAAATAAAAAAGCATTTCTCCAAACATGCTAACATGCTTGTGTTTTGCTTCTCCTCCGCATAAGAACTCATGTACGTAACCAGGTACTACAGAGGTATATGCCCAAAGTCAAAATTAAAGGTTACTATATGCAAGCTCTGTAAAAAAGTGAATGTACACTGGACTACACTTCAGTTTTCCAAGATTTTCAGGAAAAGCATGCCCAATCATACACATACATATATACAGGTGAATAGACACACATAAATGCTGCTTCTACGTGACCAACCCAAACACACACAGACACAAGATTACCTATGGGGCCCCTTCCTCTTTGTTCAGGGGTCTGTCTGAATTGTAGGTAGACCTCCAGCAGAGAGGAACACGCTGATCCTGCGACCCTCCACACAGCTCTCTTATCCTGGATCAACTGAATGTGGCGTGCCACTGGGCCCCGTTTTTCTGCCTGTCCACAAGGCCCTGTAAGACCCTAATCTGGGCCTTTCTGCCCCACTAACCCTCAGTCATCCACTTGGTCAAGTCTATGCAAAAACTATGTTCGCAGGATTGGTGATTACTGGGGCTGTCAAAGTTGTGATTCGTTTTAACGCCACTAATTATTTAACTTAACGCATTAACGCCATAGTGAATTAGTGACGCTAGAGTGAAGATGCTGGTATCATATGAAACTAAACAACCTAAGGAATCCATTGGTACCAATCATGTCATACTAGCTTGTCGCGAATGAGGCTAATTAGCGCTCCAAATGTACGCTAAATTTTGGCGAGGAAAAAACCGGCATGACCATTTCCAAAGGGGTCCCTTGACCTCTGACCTCCAGATATGTGAAGGAAAATGGGTTCTATGGGTGCCCACGAGTCTCCCCTTCACAGACTAAATACAGTACCTGTGAGGGTTTCTGGACAATATTTGTCATTGTTTTGTGTTGTTAATTGATTTCCAATAATAAATATATACATATATTTGTATAAAGCAACATATTTGCCCACTCCCATGTTGATACGAGTATTAAATACTCGATTGACAGCCCTAGTGACTACAAGTGCAAGAAAAGGCAGATACAGAGACTGAGCAAACAATGTCAATCATATTCAGTCGCTGATTTATGATTTTATGTTGATATATTATTTAAACAAAATGAAAAAAACAAAACCTACCATCTGTTTGAGGCAAATCAACTTGTTTTCAATGTCCTATTTAAAGAATATTGTCATATATTAGAATAATCAACAGGTTTTTGCTCTTGACTTAATAAAGAAAAAGGTGAATGGGGTTGGAAAAAAAGTATTAGGAATAATAGCGACTAGCAGAAAGAGAAGGGGGGGGGTGGGGGAAAAGTAACAACGACAGGAAATATGGACGATTGGCAGCTACTGCTGAGATAAGAGGCTGGTGAGGTAAAAAAAAGGAGGAATACAGAAAGGAAATGGTTGTGGCTGGAGATGGAGTGGTGGGTTTCCATGGTGACTGAGTTGCCTTCATGTTTTTCTTGGCTATATTTTGTGTGTCTGTGTGTGTATGTCTGTGTGTGTGTGTGTTCACAGTGTGCATTTACATATTCGTAGTTCTCTCCTACAAAACGAAGAGTTTTTTATCTTTCAGGTGCAAAATGGATGCTTCTGGATCCTGCATGAACATGTATTTTTTGTGTATGTGTGTGTGCGTGCGTGCGTGTGTGTGCGTGCGTGTGTGCATGTGTGTGTGTGTGACTGCATGCATAATGTGGACTGTATCTATACAACATGTCTTCTGTCATCCTTCACCACCTGACTACTCTTCATTGCTCTCCTCGAGTGAGGATTGTCTGTTGTGTGTGTGTGTGTGTGTGTGTGTGTGTGTGTGTGTGTGTGTGCGTGTGTGTGTGCGTGTGTGTGGGCGAGGTGCCAATCAGACGCTGGCGCCTTTCATGCTGGCAGGCTTGCCCAGGTCAGACGTATCCCAAAGACCCCACACACACTATTACCACCTCCAAACACCAGCCGCGGGCAACCTGCACCCTCCACAAACACACAGCAACAACACACACACACACACACACACACACACACACATAAACAGACTGCATAATTAGCTCTCCATCTCAGCACAGGGTCAGACCACGCAAAAGAAAAAAAAAAAAAGAAGAAAAAACAAAACCACAGCTCCCCTACCCCC
>CAKAOH010038009.1:29470-40098 GCA_916701665.1 Sebastiscus tertius
GTTTGACCGTTTGGTCGGAGTTCGCGAGTGATTGACAGCCGGCTCTCATAGACGGCAGCTGGACAGCAGACCTCAGATCAGCTCTTACTGCTTGTTTTTCTCCGGTCTGTGAAATCTTGCAGATGCTGGTAGGAGCACCGGAGGACACAGAGGCACATGAATTCTTTTTCAGGTTACTTGTTTCATGTACTACTGTCACGATATAGCAACCGTTTTATAAAAATAACTTTTTTTAATCCTATTTGCTCCAATCTTGCCTACTTCAGCTTTAACTGAGCCCATACAAAGTGACACAAGGTAATCCAAACAAATGCCTATTTATGTTTTAATCACTGTGAACTGCAATGATTATATCTCTGTGTTGTTGCCCTTGTATTGTATTTTGGGTCTGAAATAAAGTTAATAATAATGATAATAATAAGGACAGGTGTTCACAACCTTCACATTGAGTTCACAGCAGATTTTTGTTTTTTTAGTACAAGGATAAACTAGAAAAGCAATTTTCACTATGCAATGTCTCCTGTGGTTGCCTGAGGGCATACATAGAACACACAAACACACACACACATGGAGGTACTTCAAAACTGATAACATGAAGCAATGCCCTCCACCATAAACACTATCAGCATCAAGAATAAACATCAATAAAAATAAAAGTGCATTGGCCATTTTTTTTTAGCATGCTCAACAACCAGTATGCAATTATAAATAAACAGGCATAGGTGATTAAAAACACTCACATATTTACATGACTTAATGGGGGTATAATGGTGCATGTATTAATTTCAAACTATTTGGTACAGGGCAAAGTTCAGGATACGACATTCTTTGTTACAGGAGCAAACTGTTTTGGTTGTGTGTGCCTCATCTGACCTTCAACACCATACAGCCCCACCTGCTGGTGCAGAAACTAACAGAGCACTTTGGGTTGGACTCAAACATTGTGGGATGGATTTTGGACTTTCTCACTAACCGGACTCAGAGAGTTAGAGTGAATGAACATCTTATCCCGACTGTCCAGAACATCAACTGGCTCCCTTCCAAGGCTGCGTCCTTTCTCCTCTCCTGTACATTATGTACACCAATGACTGTCGTAGTGAGTTTGATAACCAGCACATTGTTAAGTTTGCTCACAACAACACAGTTATTGTGGTCCTGCTGAACAATGCTGAAGTGTCTCATGGACCTGCTTTTAACTATTTTTTAAACTGGTGTAATGACGCCTTTTTTTTTTTTTAGAAATAAACGTGACAAAAACTAAGGACATGTGCATTGATTTCAGACATCAACATCCACCTACTGCAAACACTACAATAAATGGACAAGATGTTGGGATTGTTGAATTTTACAAATTTACATGTTATAAATCTTTTATTGAGTCAGTTTTGCTTTTATTTGCTGGTATACATCCCTCAACCTGAAACAGAAAAACTCATTAACAAGATAAAAATCAGCAGCAAAATCATCGGCACTCAGCAGAAATGTCTGTCTGAACTGTACAACAGTTAGAAATGGAAACACTGGGCAAGTTATTTTACTACAGATATTCCTCTTTTAGCATGTGCCGAACTGTCGTCCGCCTTCATGTTTGTAAATCTTACTTATCTGATTAGGGATCGACCAATTACCGGCACCGATATTCAGCATTTTTACGATTATCAGTATTGTTATTTTTTTTAACCGATAAAGTCTGGCTCAACGTCCTGCCCACATCTGATTGTTTACACATCACCAGCAACCGCCAATCAACACTGAGGCTTAGCGTGCCTCAGACACGCAGAAAACACACACAGACGGAGCTGCTTCGGTAAGCGAACGGAGCTGTGTTCTCTCAGTAAGACGGAAGATATTGTCAGAGCTACAATAAACATCCTATTCCTCTATGCTGAAGTTGCAAAAACACCACGATCTTATGATCTATTAAAATGATGACAAGTGTGCCAAGTTTCCCAGTTACACTGCTGAAAATGTCTGAATAATGCACGTTGTTGCAGCGATATTCAGTTAACTATAACGAGATAATAGTGTTTATTTATGTAGCGTTAGTTATATCTCTGAGTAATGTTGGTGGCAGCGCAACTGAAAATTATTTTAGCTGCTGATTTGCGAACGTAACATTACTCGCCCGTATCAGTTGGCGTTTTTACACGAACGTCTACATGAACAACGTGATCTAACATTGAGCGTCGTAGAGCTTGAATAGGATAGCGAACGTCAACAAGTTCATTTGTCGATCCATAATTTAGCCACAGCTGACTAGCAAATCAATGAATCGGCTCTAACGTTATTTCTTTTTTTTAATTCTCTCTTTTTTTCTAACTCATCCATGGTCAGTGATAATGAAGCATATACACTCATTGGCCACTTTATTAGGTACAACGTGTACCTAATAAAGTGGCCGGTGCTAGTACCGGGTGGTCTTCTGCTGCTGTAGCCCATCTGCTTCAAGGTTGGACGTGTTGTGCGTTCAGAGATGGTATTCTGCATACCTTGGTTGTAACGAGTGGTTATTTGAGTTACTGTTGCCTTTCTATCATCTCCAACCACTCTGCCCATTCTCCTCTGATCTCTGACATCAACAAGGCTTTTTCGTCCACACAACTGCCGCTCACTGGATATGTTCTCTTCTTCGGACCATTCTCTGTAAACCCTAGAGATGGTTGTGCGTGAAAATCCCAGTAGATCAGCAGTTTTTGAAATACTCAGACCAGCCCGTCTGGCACCAACAACCAGGCCACATTCAAAGTCACTTAAATCCCCTTTCTTTCACATTCTGATGCTCGGTTTGAACTTCAGCAAGTCGTCTTCACCACGTCTAGATGCCTAAATGCATTGAGTTGCTGCCATGTGATTGGCTGATTAGCTATTTGTGTTAACAAGCAATTGAACAGGTGTGCCTAATAAAGTGGCCGGTGAGTGTACTTCCCAGAGTGATTATTGATTGATTGTACCATTTCAGTCCACACGTTAAATAAAATCAGCTCCAAGAATGAGAGGAACGTGAAGCAGTGTGAATGGGGACTCGACTATTCCACAAAGTAAGGAGCACCGGCACAGCCGTGACCGCTACACTCATACATCCAAACAACCCTGCGCTCAACCTTGGTCTTCTTTATCACCTTCACTCTTCTAATCCTCTAATCTTCTCTCTCTTCATGTATCACTGGTGGAGAGACTGATTCTTTTTAACAACCCCGGCATAATAATAACAGCCTTTGTGGCGATATGGCCTCTGTACCTGTTTGTCTGATTCAAGGCTCAGTCGTTTCCTTGCAGCTGAGCGGTTTTATCAGAAGAAAGATGTTCATTCAGCCACGGGGCTACCAACCTTTAGATGCTCTTGCAAATGAACTGCTGAACACACTGAACAAATCATACATCAAGATGAATGGATGTCATGTAATAGAAGACAATGAATGAATGGAAACAGATTTTTGAGAATTTGAGGGATTATTGCAGCTATGTGTGATTAAAGGAATACTTCACCCTCCAAAATGATCATTTGTATATCAAAAGAATCCAAAAATGGAGAAAAGTCTTCATGAATTGAAGTAAATGGGGGGGCCTTGTTTAACAGCAAACTATATCAAAACATCCGTTTACAAACTCTCACACAGCTGGTGCCGTATAATCCAAGTCTCATTTATCCAGTTGTATGCTCACTACTTCCCAAATACATCTTCACTAAAACCTGACTACTGAAAGCACTTGCATACAACACATTCTCACTCACTCGTCAAATACCGACACTTGGTCAGTGACTCTACACTTCAAACTATGACACTCTAGGTACCCCTCTTTAAATGCTGCGGCCACAAGGAATTGTGGGACGGCATTCTCTCTTTTCCTTTGGTAAAGGATGGTCCAGTGTATCCTACCATAAGGAGATAATAAAGGTAGCATTGCAGCTCCTTTCCTTAACATTTAGAGGATTCAAGCAGTTCTTATCATTGGAGCTACTGAGATACTTCAGGGTCATTTCACTCCGTTAGGAACCTTCCTAAGAGAAAAGGACTATTCGACCGCAGCCCAAGCGTCGGTATTTGACAAGTTGGGAGTGAGAAGGGGTTGATATGTCACGTCACTTCTGAGTTTCCACCTCTTCCTTCTGTTGTTGCATGGGACTCGTTGGCGTTCCGTCCTGTGTCTTTTTCACAAAACAGACAAAGACACCAGTCATCAGCTGGATACAGCTATTTGAATACCTGGATAATATTCAGTTTACTTCTACTCATACAACAATATTTGTGTTTTTAAAATTGGCTTTACCTCAGAAAACATTTGACCTTTTTATGCCAGTTATTTTTGACCTGTTTGTCTATTGACCTGTTTATGTAGCATTTTGGGACATTCATAAAACAATGTCACTGATCCGGTTTTGAAACTAAACTTATTTTTAATGAGTCTATTTTTTAACCTAATTGAAATTCAACTGAAGGCTCAGTAGCTGGCCTCTAATTGAGTCAAAATATGTCCATGTTCTTTTATGCCTCTGATATATTTGGACATCATTGAGATTCCAGAGGCGACTCCGATAAGCTCTGCCAGGAGCATACTGAACTCAGATATTCTTGCCATTGTTAACCCCTGTATGCTACAGGCCATGTAAGAGACTGATGACTTATAATACTACTGACTCAATTGAAACCGCCGTGCCAGAAGGCATTGCACTACAAGGCCCCGACAAACACACACACACAAATCTTATCCTGGCTATTATCCTGACTCTGGTAAATACAATATAGCATGGATCTTTTTGACCACTTCATTTTACTTGTGCTTACTTCCACTTTTTGGACAGACAGCCCCTATTTACCACGACCTGACCCACTAAACTACTTTCACTCTAAAGAAAAGGGGGGTTATAAGGCATGGTTGCATTTGTGAGGTGGGTGGGCTTGTGGGGTGGTTTGTTAGGTCTGTAGCATGCTTGGAAATTTAGCCATATAAATGTTTGTGCAGTTAGACCAATATACAGTGTGTTCTCTGCATATTATTTAAATGTTATCAGTCATAGTAGTTATTGGACTTGTCCTGACCTGTTGTTTCACCTTTGCTGCCCGATACCCATTTCTCCCGAGCGACCAAGAACTTCAAGCCTGGCCCGGTCCGGCACGGCACGGCACGGCATGGCACGGCACGGCACCCAATCCTCGGAGGGGGATGAGAATGAGGGTGCTGTAATTAATTAATACAATATTCACATCCTTTTTTGTTAAATAATTAGTGAACTGTTCATCATAACTTTTTTTAAATTTGTGAACAAATTAAAAAATGAAAAGCTGAATCTGCTCTTTTGAGTTACATAATCTGATTTTACACGGCAAATATTACCAGAAGAATGAAATGTTCCGACAAAAGCTGTAATATGTGTTAATTATAAAATAATTATTTAATGGCAGCAACTTTTTTTGGGAGTCAGCTACAGTAATAGCCTAATAAGAATGGTCCAAAATGATGTAAATTTGCATGGTTTTAAATTTTCTTGAGGGAAGACCCCTAATCCCAGTATCTTGTAGTATCTTTTATTCACTGCAGAAATTCAGAATGATTCTCTTTATCCTGCTGTATAATATGTAGGAGCATCCTGACTGGGGCTCTGCTCTTAAAACCTGAATGAATAGCTCACACACCTCAGCTCTGTATGCATACCTGCCTGTCTGGCTGGCTGCTGTTGATTCCAGGCTATAGACATCCTATAATATAGGCTATTATATATTACCTTACATTAGAGTGATGCTTAGGTTATGAACTTTAACAGTAACTATCAACACTATGGGCAAATATACAATCACACCACCTTAACGGCCTACTAGAAGATAGAAGATGCATAGCCCAGGTATTATAATAACGGCCGGTACACAGGGCAACATGTGAATAAGGGGAGTACTGGCAATTATTTTTTACCACTTCAAGCACTACAGTGGATAACTATAATTCTGCAAACACACACACTGTACACAAAGCATTAAGGGAGAGAGGACCAGATCCTCGAGTATACCTTCTGGAGGAAGAGGCTATCCTGTCTCCTCCTAAAACCCAGAGTGATGAGGTGATGTTGGAGTACAGCAGCAGCAGCCAGCCAGCCAGCGGTCTGTGGGAGGATGTGGCCTCCTCTGGGGTCTGAGGAGAATGAAGGAGGAGGACAAGAAGTACAGGTCAGGACGGTCAGTGTTGGGATCTAAATATATTTCAGGAGTCGAGCGTGTTGCTTTGCCAAAGGGAATGCTGCTCTGCTGATTGTAGTGTGGCCATGACATTAACATTTAATGTGAACGGTGAACTTTACAGCTCCCAGTGTGATGCTGATGGTTATTTATGGCCCAGGTCGGGTCAGGCTTCCTTTCTCTTCCGTCTAGAACCTAGAGCGTAAGTATTTGTGCCTTTATTTTGAGTCAAGTTAAATATAAGGCATGAACAACTCTAAGCCTTTGTCAAGCTACCACATTAGTTATTACCTTCGCCAAGGCCGAAGGCCTAGGAGGGCAGTTACGTTTTCACCGGCATTGGTTTGTTTATTGGTTTGCTTTTTTGTTTGTTTTCAGCTTTACTCCAAAAGTCTGTGATGGATTTGAATTACATTTTTTGGAGGGGTGGGGTGTGGCACTATGAACAATCCATTAGATTTTGATCATTATGAGGATCATGATCCAGATTCAGGAATTTTTTTAAGGATTCCAATCAGCCAGAACATTAAGACCTCTGGGTATAACACATTGCAGTGTAACTGATGACGCGTTGATGACGCATGACCCCGCCTCTTTCCTACAGAGAGAGAGCAGGGGGTGGGGGTGGGGGACCACTGTAGATTCTGCATTTTTTCACATTAAATTTGGTGAAATTACAGTTAAGTTCAACCAAAGCACACTTGGTGATTGTTGGAAAGAGTAATGTCAACGGTTTAGGTGAGTTTTATTTTGTTTCTGTCCAGTTTGAATGACGTGTTTTACAATGCTCCACTACGTACAGCTGATCTCAACATAAACAAATATAGGCATGGATGATGACGCAAGCTAAATGGAGAGGGGGAGCGGGGTGTGCGGGGTAGGGGGAAATCGTGTTCGGGTACCTTGGCGGAGCTCTGCGCTCTCGAGTGCTATTCTAGTTTTTATTTTAAAAAACAAAAATGTACCATTTAGGAAAGATGAATTGAATCTCATAATAGTCGTCCGTGGCCGTATTCACAAAATCTCATCTTACCACGAGGAATCCTCCTAAATAGCACTAAGCTCATGCCACACTGGGAACGTCAGCAGCGCGTGGCGGAACTTGTTTTTTTATTTTGCCGTCCATGTTAACAGTTAGAGCAGCCATACTGCTCGCGTGAGCGCCATATTGCGGCTCAGCTGCAATATGGCGCGAGCCGTTCACACCAATAGACAGTGAATATTATTTAATTTTTTTGACAGTATATTGACATCATACCAGCAACATTACCCCTGTTACAATGTTTATATCTGTAGAATATGTCAACCCCATTTTGATTTTGTCATTTGTTCCATCTCTCTTTCACCACGTGACTTCTGAGTACATCAGTTGGTGTCATAGTTGTAGGGATAGTGGAAGTGATAACCGGAAAGAAGCTGTTGTAGGTTTGAGATTCTGCTCTAGCAGGGACTCAGAGATGGGGTACCCTCTATAAGAACTAGATAACAGGAGAAATCCAATCGTGATAAATGGGACCTTGGGAGAAAGTTCATGGTAAGATCTAGGGGACCGTGCAAAAGAGTAATGTGAAGGAAGAAGGAGAGGAAGAGGGGAGGAAAATATCATCTTGGCCTATTAAAGAAAAAAGTTGAAAAGCAGAAAAAAATACAGATGGATTGGAGATGTGCTGGGAAGGACAAAGAGGAAGAGGAGGAAGGAGTCCGGTGGGGTTTACACAGGGGGGATTTATGATCTCTGGTTGCGAGGCGGACACTTTGCCATCTCTCCTACTGTAACTGCATTACAATTCTCAGTTTAGAGTTTGAGATTCCCGAGGTAGAGATGCCATTTCCATGTGACACAACGTTGTCCTGTCCTGTAACCTGATATGTTAGAGTTGAATTATTTTTGGCCACACTGGAGAGTTATAGGAGAGTTTCATTAAGTTTGGTCGGGGTAGTATGCGTTTTGTAGCTGTATGTGACCGTACAAGAACCTTGTCTGTACGGAGTCACTGATCTTCCCTTTATCTCCTTTTTCACCCTTATCCTCCCTTCATTTCCTCCACAACCATCATGTTTTCTCCAATCCCACCTAGACAGTGGGAAAAGCTTTGTTTTGGTCTCCACCAACTCCTGAGAAAGAAATATCTGTCTCTTTAGCTGTTACATGCTCCACAATGTTCAGAGAGCTGTTTTGCTGAAACCAGCTGACTGCTGCTGCTGGAAAATTAGGTTGATGTGAGCCGTGAGACTGAACCATAGCAGTAAACCTATTCAACGCAAAAAAACTCAAACTATGAGCTGAAACATGCTAAAAAGCTCCGTAGTGCCACTCCGTTCTCATTCTCAGGGCGTCAAATAATTTGTCACAGTCGTCAGCGTATGATACCGCCGCACAAGGCACCCTTTAGCAACAGTATGAGACGCACTGGGCTTTCCATTAACTACAATGTAAAACAGATACTTTTGCAGATGATGTGGTCCTGTTGGCATCATCGGTCTGTGACCTCCAGCATTCACTGGATCAGTTTGCAGCCAAGTGTGAAGCAGCTGGGATGAAGATCAGCACCTCTAAATCTGAGGCCATGGTTCTCAGCAGGAAACCAATGGATTGCCTTCTCCGGGTAGGTAATGAGTCCTGAGTGAAGGAGTTCAAGTACCTCGGGGTCTTGTTCGCAAGTGAGGGGCAATGGAGATTGGCAGGAGAATTGGAGCAGCGGGGGGTAGGGGAGGGTTATGCATTCGCTTTGCCGCACCGTTGTGGCGAAAAGAGAGCTGAGCTGGAAGGCAAAGCTCTTGATCTACTGGTCAATCTTAGTTCCTACTCTCACCTATGGTCATGAGGGCTGGAACTAGCAAAGAACTAGATCGCGGGTACAAGCGGCCAAAATGGCCTGGAACACCTCCCTGGGGAGGTGTTCCAGGCCCAACAAGCTGGGAGGAGGCCACGGTGAAGACCCAGGACTAGGTGGAGAGATTATATCTCCCACTGGCCTGGGAATGCCTCGGGATCCCCCAGTCAGAGCTGGTTAATGTGGCCCGGGAAAGGGAAGTTTGGGGTCCCCTGCTGGAGCTGTTGACCCCGCGACCCGACCCCGGATAAGCAGTTGAAGATGAGATGAGAGATGAGATGAGACAATGTAAACCCATCCACGATAGTCAACGCTCAAAGAAAGTGTGCCGGGAGTGACTGTGGTGATGTAGTTTAAAGAGCAGGAGAAAAGACAGGAGACCGCTGTTCTTGTCTCGTATGTTAAGTTTCACTTTCACGTTACAATCAGCCGTTCATTTGTGTCCCGTGTTCACAACATTCAGTTTCATTTTCACTTTACAAACAGAGTCGTTTTAAGCCAAACCACATAGTTTTTTCCTAAACCTAACTAAGTGGTTTTGCTGCTTAATCCTAAAGTGACGCCAAGGGCAACTATAGTGGTTTTGATGCCGAAGCTAAAGTGACGCCGAGGGCCGTGAGAAAGACAAGTTTGGACGTGAACGTGTCGATTGAGTGCTGAGGGGAACTGCAGAGTCGGTGATAATTCTCTATGGGTTCATCACTTGAAGTGAACCCTTGTATATTACAAGTATAGTGAATTTATGGATATTTACCCACAACTGCTGTCACTGTGTTGATTCCAGCAGTAAGTGTATTCAAGACTGACTGATTTATTACTGAGAAGAAGAAGAGGTAAGCTGCGCTACAACAGCTTTTGGCATCAACCTCTCTCACAGTTCCACAGCCTCAGTCGGCTAAGCAGGTGACAGGGGGAAGTTGCAGGATGTGTTTTGAATGTAGAAGTAAATGTCAGAACTTTTCGTCCTGTTTTTTTTTTTCTTCCTCCTCTTGTTTAGCCTTTTTTCCTTTCTTCCTCCCTATATCTGAGGACATGGCAGGGAGATGGCTTCAGCTCCTAGGACAAACATGAAGGCTCTCCTCGATGCCTCCAGCTGGAATGATGCCCTCTCTTTGTGTTCATGAGGTGTGCCCCTCTGTGCGGATGTGTGTTTTCACCATCCAAGCTTAGCCATTTGCATTTGCTTGATGTGAGATAAGTGCAAGGAGAGGTTTTAGTACACAGCACATCAAGAGACTCCCCAAGTGACTTTCAAGATGCAGTGTGTATGTGTGGGCGCAATGTGCACATATTCCATTTGAGGGGCTTTTCAGTTTGAAAAAAAAAATAAACGCTTATAATGTACCAAGGAAGTGTCTTCCTTTATCCCACTACCACCACCATTACCACCCAAAAACAGACTTTTTTCTGGCCTATGCCTCAGATTTAATTTCAGTTTCAGAAAGAACAAGCAGATATGGTTCTGTATGAAGCATGAACCCGCTTTCATTTTGATCTTCTTATAAAGATGAGGCATACATTTCAACCATTTTGTCTTTTTCTTATCTTTTTTTCTCTGCTCCAGTACTTTACCAGACTGATTTATTTCCTGATGCTTTTGCATTCTCGCAGCAAAAGAACTCCCCCC
>CAKAOH010038009.1:46092-62483 GCA_916701665.1 Sebastiscus tertius
TCCCCACCCCCCCGGGTGATTTGTGTGAATAAAGCAGACACACAGTACAGAGAACACACTCTGAAACCAGCGGGGTCAGACTGAGCAGCACTAGGATCTGGCTGCGATTCAAAATGGACAGAGGCTGATGCACTTGTTTGATTTCGAATGATAACAAGCAAAATGCAAAACTAATGTAAACCCAAGACTGCAGGGGTAAGAACGGAGGCTCATGGGTAATTGGCATCCCTGTCTGCGATTTCCTAAACGCTCGTCTGTGAATGTGTTTATCAAGACTGGAGATAATGGCGTTTTTTTCTTTTCTTTTGCTTTCTTATCTCCTCTTGTTTACTCACTGATCTATTATCATTTATGAAGCTGTCAAGGTGCGTCGTCCTTTAATCTGCCACCCTGCGTATGAAAATGAAGTTTCAGAGGTAAACGCAGGAGACAAAAGGATGAAACGTGCCAACGTCAGGGTTCAGTGAGAGTTGGCTCGGCCATAAGGGGGAATTTCCATTGACAGTGCCTGTGGCAAGAGCAGTGTTTGGGGTTGATCTTGTGTCACAGTTATGGAGATAACTCCCCCTCACTGCCCCTCATATTACCAGCCCCTGTTTGACTACTGCTACTACAAACACCGAGCAACACAGAAGGATAGAGGTCTTTGATAAAGAATGACGAGTTGTCTTATTTATGATATACACAAAAATAAATATCCATAAGTAGGTATTTGGGTACTTCTTTTTTTTTTAACCTCTCTTAAAATCCTGGAATCATGTTGGAAATAAGTGCTCTTTAGTTTCATGTCACACCCTGCATTCGACTGTGTTTTGCAGAGCCATACAAAATTTAATTAAATTTTTTAATAAAAATAGATAAATAGATTCAGGGACTGTGTGACAGATTATGTAAATAAACAAGATAATATTTAAACAGATTTCTTTTTTAAAAATCCGAATTTTCTTGTGTAATTATGCTGAATAAAGGGACGCTTTTAAGTAGTGGTACTACTCAGTAATGTCTCCTGCTGCTCTGGAGGAACCTTGTCAAGTGTAAAAAGATAACCCCCTGATGATGTCATCAGGATTGTCAGAACTTGGGCATGGTGAATGAATCTAGACTGCCCTGTCAACGCAGACTCAACAGACTTTATGGTAGTGTTTCGGGGCATCTGATAAAACTAAAGGCTATCCAAATCCACAAGTCCATACGGGGCCTTAAACACACTTGGTAAATGGTAAATGGACTTGCATTTATATCTTGCCTTTCTAGTCTTCCGACCACTCGAAGCTCTTTACGCTACATGTCAGCATTCATTCACACACACATTCATACACTGATGACAGAGGCTGCTGAGGAGCCAACCTGCCCATCAGGATCTAATCTAAATACTCATTCACACACCGATGGCTCAGCCTTCGGGATCAAGTTGGGGTTCAGTATCTTGCCCAAGGACACTTCGAGATGTGGACCGGAGCGGCCGGGGATCGAACCGGCAATCTTCTGATTAGTGGACGACCCGCTCTACTTTCTGAGCCCCCACAAGGTGCCATAATTCACCAGACTTCGTTGTGAACATCACTATTGATTCATGATGATACTGTAGCTAATGTGAACATGTTGACCAAATCTATGAGGGCTCAGTCTGCAGTCCAGGGGATTCAACATTCATATATAGAAAAAAGAAAGTTCAAAGATGTGGCTGTTTCCCAGCCAGAAGGTCTGATGAAAAATACAAGGAACTAAAAACTAGGATATATAATTATATACAGTATAATCCATACAGTAAGGTGGACTCACAGTGCAAACATGGAAGTGCTTGTATCGAAGGGCACATTTTATTTTGGTGGTTTCCTGTGTTGGTTATGATGCTGCAGTCAATGAATTTGCTGTGTGGTTCAGTGTCACAGGTGGAGGCTGCTGGAAAGAGGGTCTAACCAAATGGCGTATAAATAACAGGACAATTTCTGAAGTCATTTGGCATGTTATTGTTACACATTTTTTAATTTTTGTGTCTCATTTCGCAATAGACGCTCATAGCGACTACTCAGAAGTCAGGTAATAGTTAGGTGGTAGTATAAAGAGCATAAAACTGCTTAACTTACGTACCTAACTTAATTTACACAACAAACATACTTATTTTAACCCAAACCACAATCTTTGTACCAAGTAGTTTTGTTTGAATTAACAATGTTAACCACGTGTTTAAAACTGTGACCGTGTCCGTACGTGAGAAGTTGGAAATGAGAACGGGGTGTTAAATGACTCAGAAGCTCAGAATGTGTGACATGACATGCAAGATGTCCTTAAAAGTGGAGGGCTATTTTTTACACCTTCAGTGAGACCTTCAAGTGCAGGTCTTGTAATGTTGCTAAAACCAAATTTCATCATTTTGTGGTTGTTAGTAGTTGTAAATATGTTTGTCGTTAACTCCAAGAGATGATCTGCTGTGCGTTCCAATATCCATACTACTATTAGTATGCCAGAAAAAGATTTAGTATGTCCCAATACACAGTAGCCTATGTCAAATGCAGTATACCAAAAATACCAGGATGTCCTTCTACAACCAGTCGTATTTTGCAGTATGCAAGCCTGCATGCTTTTCTTGCTATTCTGACCCACAATCCTCTGTGCAGTGGATATATGAACAAGAAGGTCAAAGTTCATGACGCATTGCTATGACGAAGTGTGTCCCAATTGTGTGCATACTGCATGCAACAGTAGGTACTGTATTAGGGCAGCTGCAGTACGTACTGAAAGTAAAAAATGTGATTTGGAACGCAGACATTATTTCTTTAAATATTGTAAAGGACATTTTAGCCATCTTGGAGAGGTGTTGGATAGACAAAAGAACGCCAAGGGTACACCGCTTACTTTTTGCTTTGTAAAACCTCAGTACGTTTACATATCAAACAGGAATGTGGTACACTCACGGACAAAGATCGTGGGAACGAGGAAATGTAAAATTGAAAGAGTTGTGTGATTCATATTTTAGTAGGCTCACTGTAAAACCACCAAAAAATGTGATGCGATTAAAAAAGGAGGTGAAAACCAAAAGACTGCCTACCTCTGAGATATTCAACTGTGTTCATCTAGAAAAGTCACGGGGAGTCCCTCCTCTGATCCCTCTGCAGTAATAAAACGTGTCTAGTATTTAGTTCATTTGGACCCAGCCGCAGTGAGAACACAGCATGCGTGTACAGAGGAGGACTTATACAGCGGGCTGCATGATTGCAAAAATTTGCATTGTTGTGGGACTCTGAAGAACGCGGCAATCAGAACAAACGCATTACGCATTTCCTCCACTCGTGCAAAGGAATATCAGAGGAAGCAAGTAATCTAAATTCAATTTGTGTTTGCCGCAGGCACATTATTCCAAGGAGCTGATCTGAGTGTCTACATACAAATGGCTTGGTGCAAAATCATCACGAATGCTAATCACTTTATTTTTCTACCGCAGTCCAACCTTTCGCATACGCATGACTAAAGAGAAATCACGGGAGGTCAATAGAGTGCAGCGTCCCCTCCTGTTTGCTCGGATGATCCTATGCGGGGAGAGAACTAATATCTTTGAGCTGTCGGTAAACACAAACAGGTGCTGAGTGTCTGCTCGCACTGACTCAGCCGTACGCTGTAGGCTGAGACTTCACAGAGTCGTGTTTACGCTAATTTGGGGGTAAACACATTGCAGCAGAAGTCTTCGTCTGGAGGCAGCGCTCTGTTTTGTCTGGGTGTGGGGGGGGGTCTGATGCAGTTTAACCACAGCAGGCTGCTGGTGAAAACGCAGAGGCGTTAGGAGCTTTAGCAGCACGCTGTTTGATGAGCTCACACAAAAAAAAATAAAACAGTGTCTCCCCTCGCCGTTGCCATTGATTGAATTAACAGTCGGCGAGAGCAACCCATCGATTGGGCAAGTAGTGCAGAGGCAGCCACTCTGGCCCCCCATTAATATCACCCTCTGCACCGCTCCGCTGTAATCGCACTGTTCGCTTTAACAACACACATTCATCCTAATGTACCCATAATGCACTGATGCACCGCCCCCCCCTGGGGAGGAGGTCACTCTGATTGGCAGGCATGCCAAAGTCCCGCTCCCCTTCCTGTCCATTTTGTGTCGCCGTGGGAAGGAGAGAGATGGAAGAGAGGGGGGAGAGTGGGGGAGTGATGGGATGTGAAAATAAACCAAAAAAAGAGGGGGATGTGTTGAAAGAGGGGAGATGTGGGGGAAGACAAATAGCGATGTGATGGCAAGGGAGACGCAGAGAAATGGAGTGAGAGGAGAGGGAGGCTGAGTGTGGAAAGATAGAGTGTAAGAGCAAGGAGGGTGAAATGGAAATTTGGAGATAAAAGGAGGGATAAGTAAAGTAATGATACAGTAATAGATGCTAAGAAAATATTTGAGTCTGCATCCGCACACAACTTTCCATACGGAGGAGACTGGGAGAGAGTCAAGTAGGGCAAGCAAAAATAAGGGACAGCGTTTTTATTAGTATTTCATCTTTATTTACTTAGTGGGAAGGCAGACTATGAGATGCAGGAGAGCAAACAGTGCTGAGATTTGATCTCAGACCAGTGGAGGCACAAATGTGATTCCTCAAAACTTAACCATCCAGAATCTTTAAAGTCTTAAATTAATATAACTTTGTTTTTGTTTGAAGAAGTTTTTCAATTGACTTACTACTGGGAATAGCAGCTCAGTCTTTCGCCGGATATTTGTGAGATTTTTGGGGAGGTGTGACTTGATTTTCTCACCAGTCAAACTGAATTTAAAATTTACATATTGCACTCTTGGCAATAAAGGCATCTTTCCAACTGGGCTATCAGTAAGCGTGTTGAAGGGAGGTGGGTGGTGATGAGGAAATATGGCGTGGGCGGGGGGTTAAAAAGGGCTCTACGAGTGGCGGGTTAAACAGGGTTTGAGAGGGGGGGGGAGTTACGGGGTTACGAGGGGCCGCCGAGGTGATGGTTTACTTTTGCGCAATTCCAGGGGATTAAGGGGCTCCACATGCATGCGTAATGCATGCGGGGCCTAATTATTCAACGTCTCGCAGAGGATTGATGACACGCCGAGATCACACACACATCACCGGCACCGCCACCTCTGGAGAGGAAAACAAGGGGGAGCGGAGGAGTGGAGCCCAGAGAGGTGACTGGGAGGAGAAAATGAAGATGAATAATTAAGATTGAAAGTGGATTTGAAACGCAGAACATGAGGTTGAAAATGAAAATAAGAGTCACCCGGGGAGGAGGAAGAGGAGGGCTGCAGCTGGGGGAGAAGGAGAATAAAAGGAAGGAGGGAAGGGGTAGATGTTAGCTTTTGATTATGTAGAGCACAGCCAGGTGTGGCGAGTGTTGAGAGGCTGTCACCCTCACATCAATGACTCTCACACACACACTCACACTCACACACATCCAGATGGTTATATATTAAGGCTTAGTCTAGCAGACAAAGAAATGAAATGCATGTGTGGGGAATGTGCGTGCTATTGTTCTGGTATTGTGAATGGTTGGTTGGATGAACAACTGACAGGCTGTAAACTAGAATACTGACTTGATAATGACTCTGAACACTGTTGAGTGTGTCTGAAGTCGACGGATTCAGACGACGAAAATAACCTCATTGTCTGTTACACAGCAAATCTGTCTTTGACGTGGTTCACAAGTAAATAAAAGACGCCCGCCTCGAACGTCATCTGGAGCATCGATTTGAGGTGGGATGGCCCTGCTCTACCTCCTAATGGGCTCAGTAGGTTCTTATCATCCATTGGTAAGCTGGATCACCACAGGGAGGTTCACATTTTTTTCTAGTGGCCGTAGTGATTATGACAAGAGCAAAGGAGGAAGTCAGATGACGTAGCATAACAGTGTGACACGTGAACGGAAGGAAGGACGGACGAATGGAAGGACGGACACGCGAATCGCTAAATACCCCCGGCTATGTTGTTGCGAGGGTATAATTACAAGCAAATAATCAAAGGACTTATTTTAACTACGGCTGTCAATCGATTAAATTATTTAATCATGATTAATCGCAAATTATTCACACATTTTCTATCTGTTCAAAATGTACCTTAAAGGGAGATCTGTCAAGTATGTAATACCCTTATCAACATGGAAGTGGGCAAATATGCTGCTTTATGCAAATATATTTATTATTGGAAATTAATTAACAACACAAATCAATGACAGATATTGTCCAGAAACCCTCACAGGTACTGCATTTAGCATAAAACAATATGCTCAAATTATAAAACTGGGCGGCAAACTGCAGCCCAACAGGCAACAACAGCTGTCAGTGTGTCAGTGTGCTGACTTGACTATGACTTGCCCCAAACTGCATGTGATTATCATAAAGTGGGCATGTCTATAAAGGGGAGACTCGTGGGTAGCCATAGAACCCATTTACATTCACTGATCTGGAGGTCAGAAGTCAAGGGACACCTTTGAAAATGGTCATGACCAAAATTTAGTGCAAGTTTGGAGTGCTATTTATTTATTTTCTTACCGACAAGCTAGTAGGACATGGTTGGTACCAATGGATTCATTAGGTTTTTCTAGTTTCATATGATACCACTATCTTCACTCTAGCATTAAAACTGAGCCCGCCTCAACCTAGAATTCGCAAGTTGCATTAATGCCTTAAAGAAATTAGTGGTGTTAAAACAAATTTTAATTTAAGTACGTTCGTAACTTAAGTTACGTAAGAAATATACTTTATTTTAAACCAAACCATGATCTCTTCCTAAACCTGTAACCCAATAGATTTGTTTCAATTCACAGTTTGCCCCATCTGATGCATTATTATGGTGGTGATAACAACTGATGATGGCCATTTTGTGGGTAAATTTGGTGATAAAAACACAACTGATTGGTCATTGGGTTTTTCCCTTCCTTTTTGAAGCTAAGTTGTTGATGTTAGCCTCCTTTTCCCCTTTCAGTTTGAACTATCAGACCACAGGAAAGATGTTTATTTACAAGTTGGGTCAAGTATAATGTCGTTACCAATAAGGATCGGCAAAACTATGAAACATCTTGTCCCTGAGACATTCTCCCACACAATACAGCAATGGCCTGTCATCACATACACATCCATGTACACCCTATACACACTGTGAACAAAAGATCCACTGTAGTGCAGTTGTATACCTCACCACAGAGAAATATGACTCCTGTCTTGGTTTTTATCCCTCTTGACAAAGAGCTCAGCAGGCGATTCAAAACAAAAAGGACACAAAAGTGCACAGACCTACACCACACTCACACTCGATAGGGACGTCTGTGTGTGTTCGCAGCGATGCATCACAAACACACACACACACACACACACATGGATCTGGTGTGCATGAGACGAGCACCGGTGCCGTGCGGCCGATCATTTTTCAGCCCCTAAGGATTCTGGGGAATAGCAGGAGATAGTGTTTTGGGAAAGCACCCATTGAGGAGGATAATAGGAAAGTATGGAAGTGTGCTAATGTTATGAGTATTTATTGTGAGACTTAAGTCAATTGTAGTCAATGAATGTCATCTGCGCTGAGGGGGAAGTGTTGAGAGTAATGACCCTGACTCCCTAATTGACATGTGTGTCTGTGTCTCAGCACACACTCACAAATGCACATTCACAGATGCTGAAATTTAAACATATAGGCCCACAGGGTGAGGTAGCAGCAAACACACACACACACACACACACACACACTCACGTGCACACACAGCTGATCAGAAAGCGTTTTGTGCGTGACGGACAGACACACTCGCTCGCTCACAGACTGCACTCAGCAAAATAAAAATCTCATTATGCTCATGAACCTGAAGGTATGAGAGCAGTCTCTCATCTCAACCCATGGCCCAGAATATTAAAAGGCTTTCTGCTTCTCTCCAACTCCCCGGCTCCCCTCTCTCTTTCTCTCCCTCTGCATACATATGACTGCATCTCTCCGTTTTCCAACACTCGCTCGCCTTTGGGATCAAACGCACTCATGGTACCCCAGGGGCCCGGGCTGGAAATGAATTGCAATTATAGCCCTCTTTTTTCTCACAGTCTTTTTCTTATTTCTTACTTGTGTTAAGCTTTCAAGTTCTACAGAAAATAAGGATCTATCTATCTATCTATCTATCTATCTATCTATCTATCTATCTATCTATCTATCTATCTATCTATAGCTCTTCTTTATGTAAACGTGATGGCAATTTTGAATAAGCGCAGAGTCACGTTTTCATAAAAGTCACGACTTGACTTTCAGTATGACCATTTAGTCCGTCACATTAAGGTTACACGGAGAGAGATTAAACACGTCTTGTTTTACCGTCTTTTATTATCACTTAATTATTGGTCATCAGCAAACTTGACTTGTACAGCGCCGCTCATGCACAGGTAGTGCAATTCAAAGTGTTTCACAGGTGACTGTAATTAGACAGTGCAAATATAATCCATATAGAACAATGACAGACTAATGAACACAAAAAGATACATATCTACACAATGACAGAAGAGAGAAGAGAGAGAAATAGGATTAAAGTGTTCATACAAATGATACAAAATCATTAAAATGGATACTTATGAACACATAAAGATCAGTCATCAGGGTTAAGAATGCATTACAACGTGAAGGGGTTGGACTCAAAAGAAGTGGGCATTTAGGACACAAAGGGGTCTTCATGAAAGGTACTATTGAGATGCATTATGGGGAATTCACAGGCCTGTTTAACTCCAGTTCCCCCTTCAGGTAAATCCTCAACTTCCACTACTTTGCACCTTATAGGTGGGATGAATTACAGAGGTTTTTAAAACTTGAATGTTGCTGATCTTAAACTTGTTTCTATGATTGTCTCTGTGCTTGTGATGTGCTTTTGCAACATGTTCTCATCCCGACTCGTCACATACCGCCCCTTTTGTCATGCCCTTTGGTGTCACTTTCAGGATTAGGCAACAAAACCACTATAATTAGGTTTAGGAAAGAATCGCATGGTTGAGCTTACAAATACTACATTTGTACAGTGAAAATGACTGAAAGTTGTGAACACGGGACACGAATAAACAGCTGATTATAAAGTGAAAGTGAAACATGAACAGCGGTCTCCTGGATGAAAGCCTTGTGTTTGTTGGACCCATCTACCTTTAACTGCTATGCCGACGACACACAGGTCTACATTTCAACAAAACCCACCGCTGCCCTGCCACCCACCTCCCTCGCCACCTGCCTACAACACATCAGGAGCTAGTGGAGCAGGAACTTTTAAAAGCTCAATGGAAATAAAACAGAGGCCCTGCTCATCGGCTCCAAAAACAACCTCTCCAAAGTTCAAAACACCACCACTCCAAACCTCTTCATCGATGGCTTCTCCGTTCCATTTTCCACCCTTGGGGTCACCATAGACAGCACCCTCTCCTTTGCACCCCGCATAAAAAATGACTGCTTTCTTCCACGTACGCAACATCTCCAGACTCCGCCCATCCCTGTCTCATTCCAGCACAGAAATCTTGGTCCACGCTTTTTGTTACATCCCGGATCGACTACTGCAATGCTGTTCTCTCTGGCCTTCCCACCAAATTGTTCAACAGACTTCAAATCATTCAGAACTCTGCCGCCCGGATCATCACCCGCACCAGATCCTCCGACCACATCACCACCATCCTCATCCAACTACACTGGCTCTCTGTTCAATACCGGATTGACTATAAATACCTCCTGCTCACCTACAAAGCCCTCCACAACCTGGCCCCCACCTACCTCACAGACCTCCTTCAGGAGTACACCCCCTCCCATTCCCCTTCGCTCATCATCAGCTGGTCTTCTGACCACCCCCCAGCACCATGGGAGCTAGAGCGTTCAGCTGCACCGCTCCGAGGCTCTGGAACTCCCTCTCTCCTCACATCCGGCAGTCTGACACCGTTACAACATTCAAATCCCTCCTCAAAACCCACCTGTTCAAACTGGCCTATTCACTGTAGTATCAGTCCATCACATGTGTCTGCCTAAATGTGTCTCTGTCATGTCTGGCTGTTTTTATCTGTAAGGTGTCCTTGAGTGTCTTGAAAGGCGCCACCAAATAAAATGTATTATTATTTATTACTATTATTGTTATTATTCATTACATTCATCCATGGCAACTACATGATTGATTTTATGAATATGACTATCCAGAAAAATGCTACAGCGCGTGAGAAAATACAAATGAAATATGAGTCTTGTCTTTCAATGCTTGGGCCCTGTTGGACATTATAACGTGCATTTGTGAATTCCACTTTTAGGACTTTTCATTTTACAGCAAATATTGTAAAATCCATCACTGAGGATGTAATAGAAAAGAAGCTATATCTTCTACCTTATATCATTATTTTCTATCTACCTATCTCTATGCTGTGATATCGCTGCACTGTAAACAAGTGTGCGTATTATTGCCTTCAGTCGGCAACCATTAGACGGAATTACAAGGTGAGCAAACATAAATCAATGACGTTACAGGGGAAGCATCGCATAACCTGCATCACTTTGAAGCTACTTACTGTGATGTCAGCTAAAAAGCAGATTTATGTCAGCTTTTAATGGGTACACACCCTTTTATTTGTGCACACTAAAAGGTAAAGTGGGTTTACTCTTCTCCTGTTGTCTGTCAGTTGGCGTTTCATCGCGTATACTGTATGTGTGTGAGCGTGTCTCTTTTCATTTCTGACTTTCAAGCCTTTCTGGAGAATGATCACAGGGACTAAACTAATTGTACCGAATGACAGCAAAGCAGCCATTTCACCTTTGGATCATGCTGAAAGAAAGAAAGAATGAATGAAAGAATGAATGAGTGAATGGGACTTTGCAGTTAGAGTTTACTGGAGTATGATATCAGGGCGGAGACAGAGGGGTGGGTGGGTTTGGACTCAAGGTTGGGTGAGTACCAAGAAAATGTGTGTGTGAGGAGACATTTAGGAGAGTGGGGGGGCATATTGATCTTAAATGACGACAGTCGGGCTCTCTGATCTCAGCCGGACCCCTAGCCCCCCCATGCAGCAATCTGAGCCACGGCCAGTCCCCATGGTAACCAGAGTGTGTGTGTGTGTGAGCAGTCGTGTGTGCGTGGGTGGTGGTGGTGGTGGTTGGGGGGGCATATCTGCAGAGCTGTCATTATACTCCTCCTTCTCTACCTTCATCTGCTGCTCTTTTCTGTCCTCATCCCCTCTGTCTCCTGTCATTGAAAGACCTGGTCCTGCTTGGTGAGTCCATGTGCTCCTGTAGTTCTATCTTTCTGAGGACACATTTGAATGTCAGATGTAAGAGGACATTAGAGGGAAGTGAGGACCTTTCGGGAAGGGCCTATAGGGCAGTGGTTCACAACCTATTTTCCTTGAAGTTGAGTTGTCCTTTTTTTGTGACAACTTAATATATTTTAATCCACTGAAAACCCACAATAGATCTGTTTTTGTCTTTATTAGGAGGGTACAGGGGGTCTTTAGAGGGAGATAGCAGGTCAACAGTAGATGTCACATAGAAGTGGTGAACATCGTCATCAAACCAAGAGGTAGGTTGAACTTCCTGAGCTGGTGCAGGAAGTACATCCTCTGCTGGGCTGGTTTCCTGATGGTGTCTATGTTGGCAGACCACTTGAGGACCTGGCAGATGGGGGTCCCAGAAACCTCACAGCAGACACAGTTGTAAGAGCGTTCAGCTCCAGGTTGTCCTGACCACACCAGAGCTCCAGCTCGTCAACCTCCCGTCATATTCGTGTTTGTCTCATCACCGTCCTGGATGAGGCCGATGAGCGTTGTGTCGTCTACAAACTGGGTCTCCTGAGAGGCACTCATTGGTGTGGTTGTGGTTGTACTGTTGAGCACGGATGGACTGATGTGGCATTGTGGGAGTTCCTCAGCTGCACACACAATACTTGTTAGTAGGATCAATTCATTGTTGGTTTGGGTCTTTTCATGGGATTTGTTGAGAGTAAGACAAACATAGAACATGATCAGCCTTATCCTAGAAGCATTACAAGATTATTTGCTGCACAGTTAGATCAAAGGTAAAAGACCTCAACAGTGCAAATGTTTGCATGTTAGTGTGCACTCTGGTATAACAGTTCTCTTCTGTAGCAGAGCTCTTTATGGCCCCACAAGGAGCCCCTTTAAGGATGCATTAAAAGAACACCGTTACTTTAATCTGATTTGTCTTTTATTTCAACAAATCTTAGAGATGTTTGTGTTACTGTAGATACAGAATCACTTTAAAGACCAGTGAACATTAAGACTCATGTTTTGTGTGTACAGTATGAACGGGTCAGGCGTTGAGGAGGCTGTGTAAAAGAGAGAGAGAGAGGAAGAGACAGAAACAGCGACAGAATGAAAATGATAAAAGAGAGAAGTGATTTCTCCACTCTCCCAGAGAGGAGAAGAAGAAGAAAGAGAAATAGAAAGGAAATGATGGAGGTAGATAGAGAGTTCAGGGACTGAGCGACCTTGCCCGATGCACACACTGAGAGACAGACGCAGGACGGAGATAGTGGCCATGTAAATTAGGTTAGATTAGATAAAATTAGATTAAATTCGATTGATCTGAAAGTTAAAATAGTAGTGGGTGCACAGGTTGAAGCCCCCGATACGCAACCTTCAAGGACAAAAAAAACACAGGCGAGCCAGAAACTTATTTCCACTGCGGCCTTCTCTACAGGAAAAACTATTATGTCTGTTTTTTCCTCTGCACATCAGCAGGATGACAGGAAAGAGATGTTTCTGTTATGACAACCACACACACGCACGCACACATATAGAGATAAGACACATTTTTTTAATACATATTTTCTCTCTCTTTCACATATTTACACACACAAACTGCTGACAACACAGATGCCCTCTCTGCCCTTGTGGCTGTCTGAGTAGACAGCATCTTAAACACAAGTAAAACACACAATTTGATGCTCAAAGATAGAACAAACACCCATTAGCTCTCGGCCCTCTGGACGTGTATTTGCTTTCTTTCCCAGAGTGAGATGTGGCGGTTGATGTCAATGTCATGTCTGCGTGATAAGCACAGAGCTGGAGTCAGGACGTGGTTAGCCTAGCTTAGCATACTGGAAGCAAGGGGGTAAACAGCTAGCCTGGCTCTGTCCAAAATATAATGAATAAAGAACACCTCTAAAGCTAATTAACATGTTGGAAGAAAACAGAACTGTAAAAAAAACACAATGTAGGGGAAGTTACATGCTGGAACTATTTCTTGGCAAACAGCCAGTTGCAATGAGTTTGCACATCATTGTGCAGAGCTCACCGATCATATCTTAGCAACTTAGCCAGAGACCCTTACAGAAGTACTGAGTGGAAGGATACGTTGCTGTTTGTCAAGAAATAGCTCCACAGTTAAAGGTCCCATATTGTAAAAAGTGAGATTTTCATGTCTTTTATATTATAAAACAGGTTTGAGTGCTATATAAATACTGTTAAAATATCAAAAAACTCAATATATGGAGAAATACACACAGCCCGAATTCAGAAATTGTGCGTTTGAAACAAGCCATTAGGATTTCTGTTCATTTGTGATGTCACAAATCTACAATATATAGATCATTACACGGTTTTAAACATAAACATTCTAAATGTGTCCCAGTTTCTTTTCTGTTGCAGTGCATGTGAATAACATCAGCTGACGGGAAGTAAACATGGACCCAAACTGTTGCCTAGCAACGCAGTTCCGTTGCAATTCCGTTGAAATGCACTAAAACGGAGCGTTTCAGACAGAGGGTGAATACAGGTATATTCAGGCAGACAGTACGAGGAAAATAAAGGGTTTTTGAACATTACAGCATGTAAACATGTTCTAGTAGAAACACAAAATACAAGTAAGAACCTGAAAATGAGACACATAACTCCCCCTAAAATCTCTAATTGTTGTTTTCACACAAGAACACGACACATTGTGTAAATAAAACAGGTGAGAGGTGTTCGTAGGCATGTTTTTTTTCATTTTTTTACAGAGCCAAGCTGTCTCCCACTGCTTCCTGTCTTTATGCTAAGCTAGGCTAACAACATCCTGACTCCAGCTGTGTACTTAATGTACAGACACAAGATTTATATCAATCCTCTCAGTTCTTGGGAAGAACGCAAATCTTTCCCAAAATGTTTCTGTAACCTGGACAAAGCGTCACAAATGAGCTCCCCGTTCCTTCCAAGGGTTATTGGGTAATAATCTCTGAGATACTCCTTTCTGTTTGCACACAAAAACCAGGAAGTGTTTCTCCGAGCAGGGGGGGTGGGGGGTAGAAGTGGCGGAGGGGCTGCCTCTCAATGATATCCCACACTGGTTCCAATCCAGTGCTCTGGCCTTTTTTTTTTAGTCCTCCCTCTCTGCAGATGCCAGTCTTTCATCTTGAGAGTCTCTTTTAATTCACCACAAGACATCAGCCCGCTCTTCCTCCTTTCTTTTTTTTCATCTCCCACTGTTCTCTTCTTTTTGACCAACACCCAGACACATGCATGCACACCACCCACCTGCCCCTCTCCCCATGCCTGTCTACTGGTTCAGGGCTAGTTACTGTCTTCTACAGATGCCAGAGAAAGATGGAATATAGAAATATGGAACATCTTGATTTAGCATTTGTGGCTAAAGATCAGAAAGACAAAGAAGATATGACGTGACGTGAAAAAAAGACAATAGGCAAAATGATTTCTCATATTTTGTGAAATAGTTAGTGATTAAAGGGCCAGTGTGTAGGATTCTGCAATTGTCTGACTGTCTGCTGTTTGGTGCTGAGCAGGTAACGTCCTGTGGGTTTATATACGGATACTACGCCACGAGAGCGCAGAGAATGAACCAAAACAGTAAAGTTGTGTGTCTGACAGCTAAACAATGAGCTGAAACTCACTATAAAGCTCCATAAAGCTGATTCACAGAGTCGGCTCTGTAGGTTCATACAAGTGACACCTTTTAAATTGTAGCGTTGTCGTCTGATACATCGGCCTATAAAAAGTGATTATAGCTGCTTTGAAGCTAGCTACTTAAGAAGAATTAAGTGGATAATGTTATGTTGAAGTGTTAAACATAGTCTATAATGTACATAAGGGACGCCTTTACTGACATCATCTTGAAGTCTTTTCTGATCTCCTTCAGTCTATGAGAAAATGAGCCTACTTCTCACTTGATTTATTACCTCAGTAAACATTGTAAACATGAGTTTATGGTCTCAATCGCTCGTTTCAAATCTTCTTCAATACAGCATGATGTTCATTTAGTAAATTATGGTCCCATTTAGAGCCAAATAGACCACAAAGCAGGGGATGCTTTAGGGCGGGGCTACCTTGTGATTGACAGGGTTGCGTTGTCCGGTCTGGGAGTTGTCCGTGTTTTCGTCTTACAACTTTAACCCTTTCACAGTGTGTTATCAGTTTTAGTCACATTGCAGCTATTCGGCTATTTGCACCTGGTAATAGTAGTAATATAAAGAGCAGCAGTACATGCAAGGAATAGGTTGTGGTAGATGAATGGGTCAAACTCAAGACTTACAACCTGGAGACCAGGGATTGAGTAATGTGAGAAGCTTATTTTTCATTTACTTTACTTATTATTTTATCCTTTCTTTTCAGTTTTCAGTCGCAGTTTGGTTAGGTTTAGACAACAAAACTACTTGGTTAGGTGAAGGAAGAATGTAGTACATAAACACAAACAGTATCTATTGTGCATGCCTATTCCGCTCCAGGTGCAAATAGTATTGTTGGCTACTGACACCTGGGTGCTAATAGCATCTGCCTTAATTGTAACGTTTTAGTCTCCTAAAAATGACAAATTCAGTGTTCAGTTGTACATAGTTCCACCCTCTCGTGTCACTTCTGGTTCCAAAAAAATTATCGACTGCCATAAACCAAGATGGCGACGTTAAATAATGCCGAACTCGAGGCTTCAAAACAGCATTCCACAAAGGAATGTGTGACGTCACGGTCACATACGTCCACTTCTTATATATACAGTCTATGGAGTCCTTTCTAAAAATGATACTGTTACCTGTGTCTGCCCCTGAAAGCAGAGAAATCATTGTTGATTTGAATTTATATTCACCACATTCACCTTAATAACCTTTATTGGTTGACAGCCCATACATTCCCATGCAATCACGTACACACACGATGCCAGAATGCAATAAAACACACACACACACACACACACACACGGTAACATAAGTCAGTGCCTTTGAAAACTTACAAGATAATTTCTTTCCTTCCTCTCTCCTCCTCCCTCCCATACCTCTCTTTTTTTCTGTCTTTGTCTCAATTTGTCTTTGTCTTTCTCCGACTCTCTCTCTCTCTCTCTCTCTCTCTCTCTCTCAAACAAAGTCACACTGTTGTGTGTTACTGAAAGGCTGCTTGATGGCAAAGTTCAAAGAGAGATCATGGCAGTAGGCGGGAGCAGAACACCCCTAAGCACTATAGCTTTCCACAGCCACCA